>JZKD02S1673341.1:231667-242111 GCA_000966675.3 Picea glauca
TGGTTGAAAATGAAACCAAGGGCCTTACATTGGAAAAATAACCTTCTAGGATTGAAGTGTTATGAACAAGGCCTCCAACCACAACACATGCCTTCTATGGGGTCTTTGACCCCCAAGTGGTATTCTGGGCACCATTAGGTGGTTTTGCACAAATAGGACGAGCCTTATAGGACTATTCCTAGGTGAGAAAAATAGGTTCTAAAGTTAAAACTTTTCTTATGAAACATAGGTCCTAAAATAGGCCATGATGCTAAAGGTGATGGAAATCTTGCAAAGTTATGAATATATGTGAAATGAACGTGTGCACGTTCCTGTAAACTAAAAACGTTTTGGTGGGATTGCCTCTTTCCTCTACGAGTTGGATTAGTTTGCTTCCATTAGGGGAAATTGAGGTCTAAAATGGACCTCATAAGGAAAATAATAAAATAAAAGTTAAAATAACAAAATAAAAGTTATGAATTTTCAAAGGGAAAGAAAGAAAACTATTTTCTTTCATCATACTTTTCACTTATCTCCTTATAGGTTTACTCAAATTTAAAGTGTAAGAACTTGTTGGATGTGGAATTCAATTCTACATCTAATGAGTACCCACTCTACATACTTTTGATAGACCCACAATGAGATAAAGTGGAAATACATGAAAAAATTGTTTCTTTATCTCACTATAGGTATATCAAAAGTATGCAGAGTGGGTACTCATTGGATGCATAATTTAATTCCACATCCAACAAGTGCCTACACTTGAAATTTGAGTAAACCTATAAGGAGATAAGTTGAAAATACAATTAAAAATGTGGTTTTCCTCTCCTGAAAAATGTTTACCCTTATGGTTGACATCATCATCTTGAATCCTATTGGTTATTTTAAAGTTTATTTTGATAGTAAATATTTTGTTTTGAGACCCATTTTTGACCTCAAAATTCCCCTAATGTTTGGTTTTGACTTCTGAATGACAAACTTGGTGGTTCTGCATAAACAAAAACACATCCATTTTTCCAGCTCTCTGTTCCTATCTCTATTTTCTACCATGATTTTAAATATGATCCATTACATAATCATTATTGATGAAACTATACATACTTATACAAATTTGTATGTATATTTTAAATATGTCTTTTTAAAGAACATTTATTGATTTTTATTTGTACATATCATAATTCTAAAAATACGTAGGTCTTTTATTTCCGGGGTAACATATTATTTCGTGGCTCATCTCGAAAACAAATTGTGTGGTGCACAATTACAAATAAAGATCTACACACTTAAAAAAAATAAAAATTGATTGATTATGTTAAAACCCTCAAATGTGGTCTTACCATTAGATGTATTTATTTCAGGGCTTCACTAACTTTAGTAAGTTTATACATACATACATGCATGCATGCATGCATATATACATACATGCATACCTATATGTATATTATTAATTAATTAATTAACATTAAAAATGGAAAAATAATGCTACACAAGAACCATTATTATCTACAACTGTACAAATTTGTTTCATTAAATTAAACTGATGTCTTAACGTGAACATGTGCATTATATTTTAGAGAAAAAAGTAACATGCCAATGCTAGAAGAATGTGCCAATACCATAAAAAAAGTTAAATATTTTGAAAGATTATTCAATTTTTTACATTTCATCGTTTTACACCATATTCCAATAAGTCATATATGTACTTCTAATAATTTCTCCTAGTGAACATATCATTGTTTTCCCATATTTCTATTACAACTAACATGTGAGAAGAAAAAATCATTAACTTGCACAAGCCCTATTAATATAAGTCATATATACTTAACCTTTATACATTTTGAAATAATTTTTATGACACAAAAACCCTTCTATATGCACTTTGTGTATATATTTATGTTTAAATCATTAACTTACACAAGCCCTATCAATATAAGTCATATACTTAACCTTTATGCATTTTGGAATAATTTTTATGACACAAAAATCCTTCTATACATCTATGTGTGTTTAGAAGGCTATTTCCTAAAATATGAGATGATTTGAAAGTTTAATGGCCCATGCTAATTACTTTCATTGTACTACAATGGATTGTTGATTATTGAGGTTATTTTTGAACAAGCTAGAGAAGATACACCCATATGTAAAATATTGTTGTATCCTTAATTATTTATCAAAATAGGATAAAACATAGGTGGTTAGTACGGGTGCTTAGTTTGTGAACAAATAAGACTTCTTTATGAATCCATGGTAGTGTTGTTTCAACGAACTTATAAAATTATTACTAGAGATCCTGGTTTGGGTATGAATACCCATCCCTCTTGGACTGAGAAATCCTTTTTGTTAATAGGTAATAGCTTGGATAAGTTTATTGAGTGAGAAATCCTTCTTGGATAAGTTTATTGAGTGAGAAATTTGTTAATAGGTAATAGCTTGGATAAGTTTATTATCGTGATAAAGAGAACAAGGAGGAGGGACACCATCACGTGTGCTTGGATTTTTATTGACATGAATCTAAGAAATATTGGTCTCCATAAAAACTTGTATTAGAGTGCCAGAGTGACAACTATATACAACTTTGGATTATAAACACATAACTATCCATTGCAAGTTCTATTTTGAGTGTAAGTATATGTGTCAACATTCCCCTAATGTAACGGTCTTTTTGGTTCAAAACACACCAATAATAAACCCCCATGGTAGAAGAACAAGAAGCTAAAGCAACATTTGGTAGTTCAATCTATGAATCAAGATGCCCTAAAGTTAGGAAGCTTTTACGAACGATTCCACATTTCCCACTAATGGGGTTGCGGTAAATCACTATTACAAATATTAGTAAGAAATCAATCTTTCCACTACAAGTGTTCTCTCAACTAAGGATGAAGTGGAGGCATGATTCAAACATTAAAAAAACAAAACAAAAAAAACTACCTCTTTGATCAAATAGAATGATGTAATGCAAATACTGCTATATGAGATTTCATTGGTTAGATTGAAATTCAAAAGAAAAAAAAAAAGAAAAGTGTAACCCACCATCGTGCGTAATCATTCAATAAAGGAGTTAATAGGTGGTCCTAATGAAAATTTTGTGATGTAATAATATTGATATGTCATTTAGGGAAAATACATAGCTAACTCTCTAAAAGTAGAGAGGGCTAAACATTGAATACTAGACAATGAAGATAAGCTTTGGATTGCATAAATAAATATTGAATATCACAATGAGGATATGAGAAAATATTGTAAATTAGTTATACATAGTCACATGTTTTTATGTTCACTGTGTGTAACCTAAATGGTTGAGGGGAAAGTTGTTATTTTCTTTTGGTTGGGTTCAGATGCCACTTTGTGACATGTTTATTCTCTTCAAGAGTCAATTGTTGATGGTTGACTTGACCTTAAGCCTTGAATAATCTGGTTTATTCTTGCTACAATCTTTAGAATAAATAGAAATACCTAATAAGTTTATACAAAAAAATACTATATAAGATCAGAATAATCTGGTTTATTCTAAAGATGGTAGCAAGAATAAACTAGATTATTCAAGGCTTAAGACCAAATCAACCATCAACAATTATCAACAATTGGTTTTTGAAGAGAGTAAACATGTCACAAAGTGACAAAGTGACATATGAACCCAACCAAAAGAAAATAACAACTTTCCCTTTAACCACATAAATTATATATATATATATATATATATATATATATAACCATTCTTTATAGATTTGATGTCATTATACTTCTTTTTAAAACCACTCACTTTGTGTATAGAATTGAGATGAAAGTTACCATGTTAAATTTTACAATTCTAAAATTTTAATGCATAAAATTGACACAATAAATTTGTACATATTATTTAAAACTATGAGAGAAACAAAACTAGAAGCACGAAAATTTCATGATTTCACTTTTGTTGTCATTATTTCAAAACTTTTCATCTTTTGTAACTTGTTTATCTGAGTTCATCAAAGTGTTTTTATTTGATATTTAAAATTTATTTTAATTTTACATTTTTTTTTATGTAAATTAGAATGATGTATTTTAATTAAATAATTTAGATATATTTTTTATTGTGTTGAAAGGTATTTTTTACAATTGAGTATGATGGAGATGTGTAATTTTTTCCATATTCAATATGAAGTTGACACTATACCATTTAAAAAAAATATTAAGAAAAAAAAAATCTCAATATACTCCATAAATACAATATTTCAATGTTCACCTTAAATAAAATAATTTTATATCAATTTTGTGTACAAATACATGTTTTCTACTTTCTAGTATGAGGAGACGTGTAATTCCTTGACACATGTCATTTAAAAAAATGATTAATAACAAAAAATATTTCAATGTTGATCATAAATAAAACAATTGAAAGTAAAAAAAAAAATTATGGTTAAAAAATTTGAATGGTTTGTTGCTTAATGTGAAGGACATGTGTAATTCCTTCAATGCTCCAACAAGAGAATCACCAAAATTACTTCAAACTCCAGCTAAAACCATTAATCAATCAAGCAAGGATGACATAAAGATACCAAGTCTTGACTAAATCACTAGGGAATAAAGGAACATAATATTGATAATATTAAAAATATTGTTGCATCTAAATTTATGAAAAAATGTGGTGCAATAAAGAATTAGGGGATAAAATAAAATAAAGATATTATAAGGAGGTGGGCAACCCTAATCTAGAAGATCAAAATTGTCTCTCTATTTTGACTAGCATAAAAAATAAAATAGAAGTTAAAATAAGAACAAGTTCTCATGAGATCACTTTCTCCAAAGAATTTGTCATCTTTGTGACACTAAGAGGGTTGAAAATGAAAAACATCTTCTCGTAAAGTGCCTTGTACATACCCGAATTAGATCTCAATTTAAAAATATTTGTTACAATGGTACCTTCCTAACCTTCCAAGTGATCAAAACTATGATGATCTTGCAACATTTCTCTTTTTAAACACATAAATTATTTTAAAATTTTATTAATTTTAAAACCATTTAAATCACAACAAATTTCAAAAATAATTTAATTTTTTTAATTATTTAAAAATTTTAAATCACCAAAAATTTAAAAATAAAATAATTTTCTTCCAATAAAAAGATTTAAATTTGTCACCGTAGCCCATTGAGAAAAAGGTGGTCGAAACGTGACAATGAAGTCGGAAGCGTTTCTTTTGGGCACGTTGGGAATGAGTGACAAATGGGAGATCTCCTTAACGTGGACCTTGCTAACTTATGGGCTTCCTGTTACACTCTTGTATACCATTATTTTCCCATAAGCTTTCATTTAAGAGAGGGACTGACAAAGGGGAGATCTTAATGTGCACTTTGCTCACATATCGGCTTCTGTTACACTCTTGTCCACCATTATTTCCCCATAAGCTTTCATTTAAGAGAATGCGGTTGAAGTTACATGGGATGAGATGCAGTAGAAGCCACTGGAAGTTCTCCTTAGTGGGGGAGTGAGGGGCAGAAGATACTTGGCATTTACAGAATCACTTAGAGCCCTGGAGATGCCATTTGGAAGTTTTCTTGACAGGTGTTTTTGTTTCTCAAAAAATGTGCTGGATAAACCATTTGGAGAGACAACCTACTTATAATTCGCCGCTTTCTGCACAAACATCCGCTGTCGTGTTTTTCTAACTGTTTTTGATCGCTGTATGTTTCTTTGATAGAGCTTGAACTGTGGACGTTTGGGTGTTGTTCAGTTTGGATTTGGAGTTTAACTGAAATACAGAAAATGCCTGTGATTTCTTCACACTGTTTTGCCAACCACAGGGGTGGGGTGGGGAAAACTACTCTCTCATATCAAGTATCTGCTGCTTATGCAGCTGCTCATCCTGAATGCAAAGTTCTAGTTATCGATACCACAGAAGTGAGTATTCCTTTCAGTTTTTTTTTAAATAATTTTTTTCTAAGGATTCTCATGGAGAGGTAGAGCGCTTATAGAAGTAATGTGCTTTAAAATCTAAGCTGGGTTAGTTCTGCTAAACTAACCCAGTTCAGCGCTTCAATTTGAGCTGAGTCTCGGTGGCCTCAATTAACACATATTTTAGGTTTATTGGCTGAGCTCGTAACTGGTTGTTGTGTTGCAGAGTGGAGATTTGTCAGAGATGTTGATGGGGGGACTGTATGAAAAGAGGGGACGAGAGACATTGAGAAGCTTGATACCCGTTGCTAATGTGACCCAAATGTTTTTGAGAGCCCTTGTGGCAGCTACTTGCACTTCTCTAACAGATGTCTTGAAGGCTGAGGAAGAGAAGGAAGGTGGCTCCCATAATGTTCTCGTCAATGTTGTGGACAATATGCCTCTTACCAAAGTAAGCTATGGTTGATGTTTGTTTCTTGTTTTTCCCATGGTTTTTACATTTTCTGTTGGATGTTTCTTCCTTGTTTTTCCCATGGGTAGAGGGTTTTAGGGTTTAGAGTTTATTTATGGGATTGTTGGTATTAAATACAGGAGGCTGCTGAGAATAGTCCACTGGAGAAAGTCAAGGCCATGAAGAGCATCGAAATTCAAGAATTCGCTATCCCATTGGAGCAAGTTAATACGAGAGTGCCAACTAACATGTACCTCTGCCCTAGCGGTATCGACCTTGAGCATTCGATTGCGTTTTCTGATACTCAGCGCCAAGATATCATGGCAGTCCTCCTCGAGTGAGTTCAGTTTTACAAGCTGACCTGTTGTTAGATTTGGTATTCTTGTTGGAGTAGAATGTCATTTGTTTAACCATTTTTGCACTGGGCTGGGCTACTTGTTACAGTTCGTTCCAGAATGCTGCTGGAATTTGGAAAGTGTTTATAGACACTGATACGGGTCTCCATGGAGAAACTGGGGCTTATGCAACTATTGGTTTAGGTATTGCTGACTTCATATGCATTCCCCTACATCCGGATATGTCTGATTGGTATGGAGCGCAGGTTTTGCTCAATGATGTGAAGATGCTTCATGACTTGGACGAGTCTCATGCACAGGTAATTTCTGTTACCATGAATTTACCTATTCACTAGCACAAACCCATCTAATATGCACCTCTGAGTTCCAAATTCTAATTTTCATTTTCATTAGCACAAAATCTATTTGAAGACACATTCAACCCAGGAGGTCAAATATGCAGCTAGAGGAGTATTAAGGATGTTTTAGCCAATTTTCAATTTTCATATTCATTAGCACAAACTTATTTAAACGAAGGTTTAAACTCACATATCTAGCTAGAGTAGTAAGGATCTTTTATAACTTCAAAGCATGAGTATTGATAGTAGAGGAGTATTAAGGATGTTTATAACCCCATTTCTATAAAGAGTTAGGTAGAGACGAATGATATGGTACACATGGAGCAGGTAGAGACAGCCTTGAGGCACTATAGATCCTACAATCTCTGGAGGAGAAAACTAAAGACCATACATGAATGTACCAGAGAATAGAACTTAGACTAGTTAAACATCCCAGTGATTTATTGCTAGACCACAACCCAATCACTTGAAGATGGCAGGCCTAACACCCTAGGTTTAGATGGGTTTTTGGTATGAAGATGGCAGGCCTAACACCCTAGGTTTAGATGGGTTTTTGGTATTGTCCATATTCAATGCACCCAATGCAGTCTTTACATTCAATGAATTTTTATCCAATACACAACAACCCAATCACTTGAAGATGGCAGACCTAACACATAGAGCATGTAGAGACAGCCCTGAGGCACTATAGATCCCACAGTCTCTTGAGGAGAAAAGTAAAGACCATACGTGAATGTACCAGAGAACAGAACTTAGACTAGTTAAACATCCCACTGATTTATTGCTAGACCACAATCCAATCACTTGAAGAAGGCAGACCTAACATCTTAGGTTTAGATGGTTTTTTGGTATGAAGATGGAAAGCCTAACACCCTGATGGGTTTTTGGTAGTGTCCATATTCAATGCACCCAATGCAGTCTTTGCATTCAATGAATTTTTATCCAACACACAACAATGGGGTCGGTTTGGCCCGGCTATAGATGGGTTTACACCGAGAAGAATGGGGTTGCTTCTTGCAGGTTTAGATGGGCTTTTGCTAAGGTGGATGTTCAATGCACCCAGTGCAGTCTTTACCTTCAATGCACCTTTATCCACTAGATGGGTTTTTGCAAGACTTTAGATAAGTCTTTGTTATTGTCCATATTCTATACACCTTTACCCTGGGCTTGGCCCAGGTTTAGATGGGTTTTCATATCACCCACAAGAATGGGGTAGGCTTGGTCTAATGGGTCTAGGGTCCATATCAATGCACCTTCACTCTCGGCTTGGCCCAGGGTTAGATTGGTTACCCCACATGAATGGGATGGGCTTGGCCCAGGGTTAGATGGGTTTTCACCCACAAGAATTGGAATGCACCTTCACTCTCGGCTTGGCCCAGGGTTAGATTGGTTACTCCACATGAAATTGATGGGCTTGGCCCAGGGTTAGATGTGTTTTCACCCACAAGAAGTGGAAAGGTTTGCGCAGGTTTAGATGGTTTATTGTAAGGGTCCATATTCAATACACCCAGTTTTTACCTTCAATGCACCTTTATCCAACAGACAAGAATGGGCGGGCTTTGGCCCCGGTTTTTTGCAAGGTTTAGATAGGTCTCTTTGCTACTGTTCATATTCAATACACACACCCAGTGCAGTCTTTGCATTCAATGCACTTTCAACTAACATGACATTCAATATTTCTCCTTTACCCAACCACACGAAGAGGACTAGAGAGATCAGTCCCACTCCCACCGGGCTAACTAGAAGGTACCGAGCTGCTTTTATCTGTGTAAGTATAAAGAACATTTCATATCTAACGGTTGGCTGTAGATAAATAACGTTTGGAAGGCTTAATTACTTGTAGGTACATCTTGTTTTATGGAATGGTCTTAATGTACAGTTTAAGCAATCATGTGGGATAAATCTTGATGGAAAGAGCAAGTGCTTTGTCCCAACAAGAGCGGAGCAAGTAAGTAAATTAAACCACCTATGTATGAATGATCACGATCACATGGGTTGTTTTTTTATTTCCAACATTTAATGTTTCTGAATTGATTTCAGAGGGTTTCTGAATCCTTGATTGCCATAACTTTATGTCGATCCTTGTACAGGATATCATACAGACATTGGGCCATTTAGTATATGAGGAAGCTCAGAGGCTGCCCGATTTGTTTCTCCACTACAATGGAGCCAAAACTACCCCTGAGGAGTTTAGCACAAACACCTCAACATGCATGAGAGGTTTCGGAGTTATTGGGGTGGCTTCTAAGGATATAGGTGTTCCAATTGCCTGCCTCAAACCTGGAGTCTTCCATGGAGTTCATATGACTTATAACCTCAATAACGACACTATACAACATAGCAGGTAATACTTTACAGACTGTGTATTTCTGTGATAAAACTAGCATAGATTCTGTATTTCTGTGATAAAACTAGCATAGGCTCTGTATTTCTGTAATAAAACTAGCATAGATCTATTAAGCACTCTTGATCGAGAGGGATAATATTGATACAGTATAAGTTTTTACTAGGGAAAATCTGGAGGAGGTTGTGAAATCCATAGATGAGGCTGACGAACTGAAGAGGAGCCCAAACAAACGTTGTAAGCAGCATTTGGAAATTTTGAAAGCCAGACGACTGGAACGAAGGCTAGGTGTGAAGCAGCATTTGAAGCAGAAATCATCCACCACCCCAAAGAAAAAGAGGAAAGCAGCTGGGTCATCTTCTCCCAGAGATATTACGTCTGCTTTGTACAAAACATATGCGCTGAGGAACAAGTATTCACTAAGGAATAGGGCTGAAAAAATGAGAGCCAAGATGTTCTTGGATTTCATGGATACAAGCAATACATCCACAGTCAATACAACTTGATAATATATCTTCTCTTAATAGTTTGTATGGTTTAGATTATGGACTTTGCTGGGAGTTTGTTCTTGGCACAGACTATTGTATAGTTTAAATGTACTTGCCATTTCTTGTACATATAAATATATAAATTTGCTCCCCTCTTGCTTTCTTCTGATGTTGGATGTATTAATTCACTGTACCATGCATTTTGATTGTTGTATATAATACTTTTTCCATTATTCTTGATGTTAAATGTCATGTAAAATTGTTGGAAGTATTAATTCACTGTATCAAGCATTTTGATTGTGGTATATAAAACTTTTTCCATTATTCTTGATGTTAAATGTCATGTAAAATTGGAGGTTGGCTGTTATATTGGGTTACAATTTATTTTAATTAATAATATTAATTCAGTGGGCAACGCTCAACCAAATTAATTGAAGGCATGCCATATCATGTTGTTTTCTAAATAAAAAATCGTCCTTTTTAATTATATATTTAACATTTTTAGATGCAGCGAGGGAAAATCAATAGTGAGGTACATAAATTTTTGATTATATATTTAACAATTTTAGATTTTTAATTATATATTTAACAATTTTAGATGCAGCGAGGGCAAATCAAT
>JZKD02S1673341.1:258498-273513 GCA_000966675.3 Picea glauca
TCCATAGCAGACAAGGCTGTTATACACAAATTGCAAGATGCTCTGGTATTTTTTTTCTCTCGGCCATATTACACTCTAAGATAATGGAATTCTAGATTATAATCTAAGAGTCTCTCGATGTAAATACGATGTAATTAAAAATGGTAGAACCACTAATTTTGTTTTGATTATCTTTCACAAGTCTGAGGTCAGTTTTAGAAAGGGAAATCCAAGTGATCTTATTTCGAGATTGTCGAACACTTCAGTTTGGAAAGTTTTTCAAAGTTAAGGTTGGGATCTTTATCCCCTTAGTAGTTTTCACAGCTATGTCTCATAGACCGAAACAACTGACCCCACTTACCCAAAAAAAGGCACTAAGTCTGCTCGTTCTCCTCCCCCCACACGGAGACGAGGTCCCTAATTAGAGCCTATGTTGAAGCTAGGTTTGAACATTTTCACCTTTAAAACTAAATTTTTCCTCTTTCAGGATTCGATTTTTCACTTCTTTTCGGAAAATTGGGAATCGAGATTTCACGATAAGAAGTGAAAGTCAGTCTTAATCCTAATTAATTAAATTAAATCTAATCTCATCATGATTTTGGGATTCGGGGTTTAGTGGTGACATACCTCGTGTAGCCGCGATCCCCGAAACCCTGAAATGCGAAGTCTCGACTCAATACGAAAGTTAAGGCTTAAATATAATCTCATCACGATTTTGGGATTCAGGGTTTAGTGGTGACATACCTCATGTTACCGAAGGATCTTCGAAACCCTGAAGTGTGAAGTCGTGACTCAATACCAAATTTTAAAGAGAACTAACTTCATTTTAAAAATACATTAAATGGTAATTAAACTTCTTAAGTACTTTCTTTTTGGCCTCAGTCAAAAGAAGTTTTTTGAATTTGGGTTTGAGAATTGCCGAAATACAACCACATTAATAACGGATAGATCGTGATTTCTACGACACAAATGCGTATCTTAGAGATATTCTCCGCATTAAAGTTATTAAATTCTTGACAGCTGCGTCAGTACTTTCACTATAAAATGAGTTAAAAGAAAACTAGAGGTCTGTGTTTTGAAACTTATTCTCGTTTTTTCTATCATAAATATGATAATTCAACCGAGATTTCACACCTCTCTTCTGTGATAGGTTTTCTTTCCAATACAGAGTCATGGCACCAAAGAAGGGACCCAAGAAGAGTGAAGATACAGTTGGGATTTCCTGCCCATAGGGAGATGTCATATCAGACACCACACCACATGCTATCAACTCAATTAAATCATGGAGAGAGATTTATGAAAATCTGGACTACGAGATGAAAAATTCCCCTAGTGATTCTGAGAATCACCTTCGAGACATAGCAGAATCAGAGCTTCACAAAATTGCAACACACCCATGGCTCATGGCGTACAACGACATGGTTAGTTGGGCTTTGGCCAAGGTTTATATTCCAACGAGAAGCATTTTAAATGATCAAGGAGCCATTATTGGCTCATTCAGACCTGAACATATCAAGGTTATGTACAAACTCTCACCCAATCCTAATTTCATTTACAATGTCGAATTTATAGCTGAATTCCAAAGAAAGGAATGCACTGAGGCAGACCAAACTTACCCTGATTTAATCAAATGTTGGTGGATATGTCCATAAAAATTTAGGGTCGATACCCACAGAATTTATGCCACAACCTCTTTGAATGAGTACATGGTTTATGTAGCCATGATGTTGTGCAGACTCTTCGACAAAAAGAATCCCTATCATTTCCCTATAGAATGGGTGCCCTTTTTAGAAGAAGCATCAAAAGGGTATAGTTTCAACTGGGAAAAGATTTTATCTGATAATATAGCCAAAGAGATTTCAGATTACAGAGTTGCAAGAGCCCGAGGTCAACCAGTGGCTTTCTACATGTCAGTGTACCCACACCTCATGGACACAATTTGTTTTATGACTCCATTTCCCCTGATGAATTGGAGTTGGAACATAACCTGCCCTGAACCCATTCACGAATATCACTCTAAGTTGTGGGAAGAAAATGCAAAAAATTTGTTTTACGCAATTTTCCATTTCATGGTGATAGCCATGCATAAAATGTTTTTCGGCTGTGACCCTCCTTGCATTTCTGATGCAGTTTCAAATAACCTCAAGAAAATAGCAGATTGGTTCATTGAAGAAAGATTCTCCTACATCAGGATTTATGGGTGTTCAATCCTCCCTCACGCGCTTTCAAAATTCCTTCCAGATAGACTAGTGTGTAGGGAAGTGGCAAACCAAATAGTAAAAGGTGGTATTGGAATAGAGCTAAAGGCAGCTCAAAAGAATTCCTGGCCAATCTTCCTTGTGCACATTGGGAAATTTTCATTACTAAATTTGGGACATTCTAGGGTGGAAGCAGAAGCACTCGAAGAAATTAAACTGGTAGATATTGAGTACAAAAGGCATGACCCTTACCAATTAGTAAATAAACACTTGATACACTGTAATATTAACGCCTATGAACACAAGTATTCCCCTTGGGATGACGTGTTCAAAGGGACCAAATCTTATAAAGAAGTGTTGGAAAGAGTACAGACACTGTCGTTTGACCTGCAGGTCAGCTTTCAGACCTTTCAGAAGCATCGACAAAGTGGTCTGCCCCAAGTACTTCAAGGGGAAGAAATTACCCTCCCCCAGAAGCAAGAAAGCATTCCACCAGGTTTCGAGCAAGAAGCACAAAAGAAGGAAAATGTTCCACCAGGTTTCAAGAAGGAAGCACAAAAGAAGGGAAATCCCCAAAAGGCCCTACAGGATGTGGAAAGGCCTCCACCAAGCAAAAAGACCAAAGCAGAGAAAAGGTCAGGGAGACCTCCCAAGTCCAGTAAGCCTACTCCCACTTCATCACCAAAGGTTGATGTCAACACGCCTAAGGCGTCAAGAGGGAAAATATCTATAGAGCTAGGGAGTCCCATAGCCTCCTTAACTCCCTATAGTCCAATTTTGGACTACCACATATGGGAGCTCTTTTTTTCGATGACCTTACCTCCATTCCCATAGATGAGATTCCTCCTTCCGATTATTTTTTCATTGGAAAAAGGAAGGCCGTACTGAAACAGGAGATGCATAAGAGGGAGGGGAACATGGTTAAAAAAAATAAAGTCCCGATAGACAGAAAAAATTTGGAGGAAGAAGATTTCGCTACAGAGGTAGTAGGTTCTATGGGAGCCTTGGCAACAAAAAACTTTTTTACCGTGGGAAAAATCATAACAAGGATAAAGAAGAGTGATAAAATCATAGCAAAATTGTGAGAGAAATTAAAGAATGCTGAGGAAAGCATTAGAGAATAAATGAGTAAAATTTTGGAGTAGACAAGGGCTGCTGAAAAGTTAGAGGTTCAATCACTCAAAACGAGTTTGGACGAAATGAGCCAGGAATTACAAACAAATCAGCTACAGATTACTCAGCAAAAGGAGCACACAGAATAGTTGCAGGATAGATTAATATCAATGGAAGATCAGATTATAGACTTAAAAGTTTTCCAGGCCCAGTCACTGGAAGTGCATTCAAAAATAGAAATTGAACAACAAAAATTAATTTCCAAGATAGAAATTATTCAGAATTACTTTCAAGAAGTAGATAATGCCTTTAAAAATATCATCCTAAGAGAAAAAGAAGCCAAAGCAGTGAGGATTACTCTCCAAAAGGAAATTATATATTCGACAGGTGAAGAGGCATCCGAAACTATGAAAGTATCAACCACAGAGTAAATTAGAGGCGACATCATGCTCAAGCTATGGGAAACCAACATAACTGAAAGAAAAAGAATAGCCAAAGAAATCAGAGAGGTATGTGAAGAATTTTTTAATCTTCTAGACAAAGGGTCATTAAATATTGGAAAAATCCAGTGTACAAGACTTTTGGGACAGATCAATATTGTAAGACATCAATTAAAGTTTAGGAAAAATTTGAGTGAAATCCAAATGGAAATTTTACAAATAAGAAAAATCAATGTCACCCTAATGGATAGGTTGTTAGTTGAGCCTAACTTGAAGCTGCAGTCAATAAAGTTTACATATAAAGGAGTTGATGACTGTCTTTCTAAGATTCATAGAAAGGTTTATCTGTTCGAGGCAAGAGATTTTCCAGAACCCCCTAGAAACTTTACACAGTTCTTGGAGAAATGCATTAAATGTATCGGATCAAAAGAAGGAGAGTCATCGACAAAGTAAAATTATTATTTGGAAGGGCTTTACTTCCCAGAAAATGGAAAAATGAAGAAGATCATGAAAAAGGTTTTGGATCTTCTTTTTAACAAATAGTTAGTCTCTAAGAATTAGGAACTCACCAACTGTCCTAAGATTGGTGGTTTTGTATAAATGTAATTTTTCAAGACTAAGAAAAGGATTTTTTCTGGAGGGATTGTTAAGAGATAACTTCATTTTTCCTGAAATAATACAATATAGATTGAAGATTCTAGAGCTAGTCAAGCTTGAGTTATGTGTTTCTCTGTCATTCTATTTTTTATTCCATACTTTCGTTTGAAGTATTTCATGTGGTGATTTCTATTATAGTAATTAAAACAATCAGATTATGTAATCATTTGTAGTTTTTCCTCTGTATCAACTTTCAACAGATATAAGACCTATGAATGTTTTAGGACTCTGAAACTGTATTCTTCTGCAAAGTTATCATCCATTTTCTTGTATTAACTTAAAATGGGATTCTTCTTAAATTGATGCCTCATTTTTGCTATACAACTACATGTTTCCTTTTTCTTCTTTCTGTCCACCGTCTCCTTTAAAATTTGACTCAGATACTAGAAAAGGCCTTTATTTATTTTATACTATTAATTCATAATTTGGAAGTTCTATTTTTATAATTTTGAACCAGAAATTTGCGACCCTCGAAAATATTCTTGATTTACAAAAAAGAAACCCTCAGCTTTCATGACTGTTCTAGTTACGAGACAACCCAATACAGAACCTGGTCTATCAGATAAAACAAGCATTGATAGTGAACAAAGATCGAAAAACCTTCTAAGGATACTTTAATATTTCACTTGGCGACTCCACATTTTTTTAAACTGGCTTCTAGCTGAAACAACACCAGAAAGAACCCGGACGACAAGCAAACTTCGCTTGTTTTTGATCTGAATTTTTTTTTTAAATCAAGAAGATCTCTGAGACAAATCATTTCACTGACACATGTCATCTGTCGACCAAATTCTTCATGGTTGAAAGTCGGATGAACACTTGAGAGATCCCTCTCCCTCCCCCTGTCGATCAATACATGCTCTTTTCCCGAAGTCCACACTCCTACTACCGAACGCTTCGATGAATGTCCTGTGTGTCCTGATTTAATCCTCGTCAATTCTCCAATATATTCATCTTACAAGCCTGGAGAAACAAGTTCTCTTCTTCTTGGGCCTTATTTTTCCAGTTTCCTATGCTTTGACGATCAGTTCTCCACAACCTTCCTGTCACATTCAAGTACAACCCCATTTTCAATCTCAAATCTATCAATGGCTTCACACGGAGGTGCGGGGGATCGAGGCGGTGCTGTAGGTGATGCCGTAGGTGGCCAAGTACTGTTCCCTGGAATTTTTGCTAAGGTGGCTACCAGATATGCCCCCCTTGTCCTCCCGGTTCCCCTACATGACCTTCCAGAGAATTACATGAAAAATCTCCCAAAATTTACAGGGGAAGGCGATTTAACCGCACAGGAGCACATCAATTTCTTTGACCAATTCGCCAATATCCTAGGAATCGAACATGAAGATGTCTACTCTAGAATCTTAGTACAAACTTTCGAAGGGCAGGTCAGAGCCTGGTTCTGAGGCTTAGCAGCGGGATCTTTAAGGTCATATGATGAACTTGAAAGTGATTTCATCAGGCAATGGGTGGAAAGAAAATATCACCTCTATTATCTAATGGAGTTCGGGGCTCTTAGAAAGAAAAATTTGGAATCAGTTCTTGAATTCACCCAAAGATTTAATAAATTGTACAATAAAATTCCCATCGAGGTCAAACCTTCTCAGTCTGCAGNTTCTTCTTTCTGTCCACCGTCTCCTTTAAAATTTGACTCAGATACTAGAAAAGTCCTTTATTTTTTTTATACTATTAATTCATAATTTGGAAGTTCTATTTTTATAATTTTGAACCAGAAATTTGCGACCCTCGAAAATATTCTTGATTTACAAAAAAAAAACCCTCAGCTTTCATGACTGTTCTAGTTACGAGACAACCCAATACAGAACCTGGTCTATCAGATAAAACAAGCATTGATAGTGAAAAAAGATCGAAAAACCTTCTAAGGATACTTTAATATTTCACTTGGCGACTCCACATTTTTTTAAACTGGCTTCTAGCTGAAAGAACACCAGAAAGAACCCGGACGACAAGCAGACTTCGCTTGTTTTTTATCTGATTTTTTTTTTTAAATCAAGAAGATCTCTGAGACAAATCATTTCACTGACACATGTCATCTGTCGACCAAATTCTTCATGGTTTAAATTCAGATGAACACTTGAGAGATCCCTCTCCCTCCCCCTGTCGATCAATACACGCTCTTTTCCCGAAGTCCACACTCCTACTACCGAACGCTTCGACGAATGTCTTGTGTGTCTTGATTTAATCCTCGTAAATTCTCCAATATATTCATCTTACAAGCCTGGAGAAACAAGTTCTCTTCTTCTTGGGCCTTATTTTTCCAGTTTCCTATGCTTTGACGATCAGTTCTCCACAACCTTCCTGTCACATTCAAGTACAACCCCATTTTCAATCTCAAATCTATCAATGGCTTCACACGGAGGTGCGGGGGATCGAGGCGGTGCTGTAGGTGATGCCGTAGGTGGCCAAGTACTGTTCCCTGGAATTTTTGCTAAGGTGGCTACCAGATATGCCCCCCTTGTCCTCCCGGTTCCCCTACATGACCTTCCAGAGAATTACATGAAAAATCTCCCAAAATTTACAGGGGAAGGCGATTTAACCGCACAGGAGCACATCAATTTCTTTGACCAATTCGCCAATATCCTAGGAATCGAACATGAAGATGTCTACTCTAGAATCTTAGTACAAACTTTCGAAGGGCAGGTCAGAGCCTGGTTCTGAGGCTTAGCAGCGGGATCTTTAAGGTCATATGATGAACTTGAAAGTGATTTCATCAGGCAATGGGTGGAAAGAAAATATCACCTCTATTATCTAATGGAGTTCGGGGCTCTTAGAAAGAAAAATTTGGAATCAGTTCTTGAATTCACCCAAAGATTTAATAAATTGTACAATAAAATTCCCATCGAGGTCAAACCTTCTCAGTCTGCAGCGAAAGTAACTTTCGTTGGAGATTTCGAGCCCAATTTCGCCTTACTATTGAGAGAGAGGAGATCAATAGACCTCACCAAGATGCAAGACAATGCCCTAGAAATCAAATCAAACATGGTGGCTTCAATAAATCTAAAAGCCAAAATGGAGGCTGGGAACAAAGAAAACAGAAGATACAGAGAACAAGGAGGATCTTAAGGGTCGGGAAGACCTTCGGGAGACAAAATGCAAAACATAGCTAGGATAATTAAAGAATTGTCTAATAATATTTCGAAAATGGAATTAGAGCAGAGTAGAAACGACCATTTTCCTAGAAAGGATTTCAAAAGGAATCCCAATCCTCAAATCCTACAAAGATAGATTAAGAATGAGGATCAGAAAATCCCAACTCCCTTCAAGAGTGAAAACTTCAATTGAGAGGGAGATTTAGAAGATCTTGAGGAATTAGAGGAAGAGATAAACAATCTGGGTGATGATGAGCCACAACCATATTTATCAAGAGAAGATTATGAAAAATTCTTAAATAAAGAAAACAGATTGGAAAATCACCTAAACGATAGTACTTCTGAAGATTTGACCTACCAGGGTATTTCCGATGGTATAATGGAAGAGCTTAAACATAAGTGCAATCTAAGGCCTAGAAACAAGTGTGTTACGATCACTGAAAAGAAAAAGATCTTGCTGAGGAGCGAGACAGATGAGATAGTTTCAAAAGATGTTGAAACTACGATTGTAAAAATTGACCAAACGTACCCACAACCTACCAAGACTAAGGTAGATGAAACACTCGCAGTCGAAACACCGAAAGCGAAAGCTCCTGCAACCAAAAAAAAACCTTCACCACAAAAGAAAGCAGATAAGAAAGGAGTTGAAGCCGAAAAAATTGAGAATGACAAAATTGTGGGAAATTTCAATTTGGAAAACGAAATCAATAAAATCAAGATCCCCATACCTCTTGTCGAATTGGCAAAAAATCCAACGTACAAAAAACAAATTGCCAAATTGATTAGTTTTTCGGAAGATGAAAGTCAAGCCGATGTCATTAACTTAGAAGACAACAAGCTAATCCTAGTTTTTGGCCCTCATTTCGAAGGTGCCAAAGACACTGTTGCTCCCTTCTATATCACGTTAACCTTGTTTGACCAACTACTCCATAACTGTATGCTTGATTCTGGAGCATCCCACAGCATAATGCCTAAAGCCATTATGGATAAATTGGGTCTCGAAATTACTAGGCCTTATGGAGATTTATATTCTTTTGATTCTAGAAAAGTTATATGTATAGGCATGATTAAAGACTTAGTGGTAAGTTTGTCTCAAATACCAGCGAAAAACATTCTCATGGATGTAGTGGTCACCGATATCCCTTCAAAATATGGTATGTTGTTATCTAGAGCCTGGGGTGCCAAGATTGGGGGCTCCCTCCAGCTTGACATGACATATGCTACAATACCAATTTTTGGAGGACAGTTTACACGCTTGTACAGAGAGACCAAGTTAGCTTTCATCCTGTATATATTGCTGATCATGATCTAGGTAATTGTATCTTATCCATTGACGATGATATTGTTTTAGGTGTAGACGAATATTGTATAGAAGAAAAAATAGAAAAAGAAAAAAATAAACAAAATGTATATAACACTGGTGTGTGGAAGATGTTTTTTGACGGTGCTTCATCTTACTTTGGAGCTGAAGCAGGGTACTCCATGTGGCCCCTGATAATCAATTTGAAATCCCTTTTTCCTATAGATTTCAGTGGAATGTGGACCACACTAATAACGTATGTGAGTATGAAGCCTTAGTATTAGGGTTGGAAGCCGCTAGAAGAAAGAAAATAAAAAACCTTAAAATCTTTGGTGATGCTGAGCTAATCGTAAAGCAGGTAAATTGAAAGTACCAGGCCAAACATCCTAGGCTGAGGTCTTACAGGAATTGCATCTGGGATCTGATCGAAAATTTCTTCTCCTCTGTCAAGGTCCATTACATTCCAAGAACTGAAAACCAACAGGCTGATGCGTTAGCCAAAGCAACCTCAACTTTCACGCCTCCCATCGCTTTCAAACTAAAATATCATATACAAATGAGACACCGACCTTCCATACCAAATAACATACAACAATGGAAATTTTTTGAGGATGATGAACAACTATGTAAATTTTTGGAATCAATAGAAGAGTTTGTTGAAACTTATGCCGACCAAAAAAACCAAAATGATCCTATTTGGACCATGCAGGAAGGGGAAGACCCTCAAGAATTTCATGATAAAATCGCCAATCATCGTATGCTTGTTTTAAAAAATAATCAGATCCCCAAGGGCCTAATTCCCTTGGAAAGGTTATTTAATCAAGACAATATCCCTTTAAGATCCACCTTACAACCGCAACTTGAAGAGGTTGAGGATTGTGAAATAGGTACCAAAGAAAACCCTCGGTTGGTGAAACTATTCAAATACTTTCCCCCGGAAACCAAAAGTAAATACACTGAGTTTCTTAGAAAGTATAAAGACGTTTTCGCTTGGTCTTACGACGAATTGAGAACTTATGATACTTCTATAATTGAACATAAAATTCCTCTGAAACCTGGTGTGAAGCCTTTTAAACATAAACTCAGATAGATAAACCCTATTCTACTACTAGTAATTGAAAAGGAAGTAAAAAACTCTTGGACGCTAAAATCATCGTCCCACTAAGATATTCCAAGTGGGTGGCTAATTTAGTCCCAGTAAGAAAGAAAAATGGTGAAATCAGACTATGTGTTGATTTTAGAAACCTGAATCGATCATCACTCAAAGACAATTATCCATTNATGGAGTTCGGGGCTCTTAGAAAGAAAAATTTGGAATCAGTTCTTGAATTCACCCAAAGATTTAATAAATTGTACAATAAAATTCCCATCGAGGTCAAACCTTCTCAGTCTGCAGCGAAAGTAACTTTCGTTGGAGATTTCGAGCCCAATTTCGCCTTACTATTGAGAGAGAGGAGATCAATAGACCTCACCAAGATGCAAGACAATGCCCTAGAAATCAAATCAAACATGGTGGCTTCAATAAATCTAAAAGCCAAAATGGAGGCTGGGAACAAAGAAAACAGAAGATACAGAGAACAAGGAGGATCTTAAGGGTCGGGAAGACCTTCGGGAGACAAAATGCAAAACATAGCTAGGATAATTAAAGAATTGTCTAATAATATTTCGAAAATGGAATTAGAGCAGAGTAGAAACGACCATTTTCCTAGAAAGGATTTCAAAAGGAATCCCAATCCTCAAATCCTACAAAGATAGATTAAGAATGAGGATCAGAAAATCCCAACTCCCTTCAAGAGTGAAAACTTCAATTGAGAGGGAGATTTAGAAGATCTTGAGGAATTAGAGGAAGAGATAAACAATCTGGGTGATGATGAGCCACAACCATATTTATCAAGAGAAGATTATGAAAAATTCTTAAATAAAGAAAACAGATTGGAAAATCACCTAAACGATAGTACTTCTGAAGATTTGACCTACCAGGGTATTTCCGATGGTATAATGGAAGAGCTTAAACATAAGTGCAATCTAAGGCCTAGAAACAAGTGTGTTACGATCACTGAAAAGAAAAAGATCTTGCTGAGGAGCGAGACAGATGAGATAGTTTCAAAAGATGTTGAAACTACGATTGTAAAAATTGACCAAACGTACCCACAACCTACCAAGACTAAGGTAGATGAAACACTCGCAGTCGAAACACCGAAAGCGAAAGCTCCTGCAACCAAAAAAAAACCTTCACCACAAAAGAAAGCAGATAAGAAAGGAGTTGAAGCCGAAAAAATTGAGAATGACAAAATTGTGGGAAATTTCAATTTGGAAAACGAAATCAATAAAATCAAGATCCCCATACCTCTTGTCGAATTGGCAAAAAATCCAACGTACAAAAAACAAATTGCCAAATTGATTAGTTTTTCGGAAGATGAAAGTCAAGCCGATGTCATTAACTTAGAAGACAACAAGCTAATCCTAGTTTTTGGCCCTCATTTCGAAGGTGCCAAAGACACTGTTGCTCCCTTCTATATCACGTTAACCTTGTTTGACCAACTACTCCATAACTGTATGCTTGATTCTGGAGCATCCCACAACGTAATGCCTAAATCCATTATGGATAAATTGGGTCTCGAAATTACTAGGCCTTATGGAGATTTATATTCTTTTGATTCTAGAAAAGTTATATGTATAGGCATGATTAAAGACATAGTGGTAAGTCTGTCTCAAATACCAGCGAAAAACATTCTCATGGACGTAGTGGTCACCGATATCCCTTCAAAATATGGTATGCTGTTATCTAGAGCCTGGGTTGCCAAGATTGGGGGCTCCCTCCAGCTTGACATGACATATGCTACAATTCCAATTTTTGGAGGACAATTTACACGCTTGTACAGAGAGACCAAGTTAGCTTTCACCCTGTATATATTGCTGATCATGATCTAGGTAATTGTATCTTATCCATTGACGATGATATTTTTTTAGGTGTAGACGAAAGTTGTATAGAAGAAAAAACAGAAAAAGAAAAAAATAAACAAAATGTATATAACATTGGTGTGTGGAATATGTTTTTTGACGGTGCTTCATCTTACTTTGGAGCCGAAGCAGGGTACTCCATGTGGCCCCTGATAATCAATTTGTAATCCCTTTTTCCTATAGATTTCAGTGGAATGTGGACCACACTAATACTGTATGTGAGTATGAAGCCTTAGTATTAGGGTTGGAAGCCGCTAGAAGAAAGAAAATAAAAAACCTTAAAATCTTTGGTGATGCTGAGCTAATCGTAAAGCAGGTAAATTGACAGTACCAGGCCAAACATCCTAGGCCGAGGTCTTACAGGAATTGCATCTGGGATCTGATAAAAAATTTCTTCTCCTCTGTCAAGGTCCATTACATTCCAAGAACTGAAAACCAACAGGCTAATGCGTTAGCCAAAGCAACCTCAACTTTCACGCCTCCCATCGCTTTCAAACTAAAATATCATATACAAATGAGACACCGACCTTCCATACCAAATAACATACAACACTGGAAATTTTTTGAGGATGATGAACAACTATGTAAATTTTTGGAATCAATAGAAGAGTTTGCTGAAACTTATGCCGACCAAAAAAACCAAAATGATCCTATTTGGATCATGCAGGAAGGGGAAGACCCTCAAGAATTTCATGATAAAATCGCCAATCATCGTATGCTTGTTTTAAAAAATAATCAGATCCCCAAGGGCCTAATTCCCTTGGAAAGGTTATTTAATCAAGACAATATCCCTTTAAGATCCACCTTACAACCGCAACTTGAAGAGGTTGAGGATTGTGAAATAGGTACCAAAGAAAACCCTCGGTTGGTGAAACTATTCAAATACTTTCCCCCGGAAACCAAAAGTAAATACACTGAGTTTCTTAGAAAGTATAAAGACGTTTTCGCTTGGTCTTACGACGAATTGAGAACTTATGATACTTCTATAATTGAACATAAAATTCCTCTGAAACCTGGTGTGAAGCCTTTTAAACATAAACTCAGATAGATAAACCCTATTCTACTACTAGTAATTGAAAAGGAAGTAAAAAACTCTTGGACGCTAAAATCATCGTCCCACTAAGATATTCCAAGTGGGTGGCTAATTTAGTCCCAGTAAGAAAGAAAAATGGTGAAATCAGACTATGTGTTGATTTTAGAAACCTGAATCGATCATCACTCAAAGACAATTATCCATTNAGGTCACCATTGTAACTATTCCACCATATCCTAGCCCCTTCTTGACTTGATCACGCGACGTTGGATTTCATCACTAACTAGTACGGTCATCAAGAGAAGGTTTTGTTTGCTTGGTTTGATTCCTAGATTTGATTAGTGCATGCTTTTTCTTTTTCGTTAGTTGGCCATAGATTTTTTCCATCACCTTTTTTCCACCAACATCTACCCTCCACGCCATTCGCGTAGGGTACAAGAACTTCCCCCCCAAAATATGGAAGATTCTACCCCTTACCCCCTCCTTCTATGGAGGGATCTCATCAACAGAGCGAGGTCCACGATGTTATAACCTCACAGGAGGAAGTTTCTACATCTTTAGAAATTTTTTGAATTGTTACGGATCCTATGGAGGCTTTCCGCATCCCTGTGAGATATGAAAGGCATTTTCTCCAGATGAATTCAATCGGAGAACTTGTTGTCATTGATCCTTCTTAAATTCTGACCAGTTCTCATTCAAGCCCGTAAGTCCGAGACCCACTTTGGACTAATATAATTCGAATCCCACCTCGCATGGTGCGAGACCTTTATAGATTAGGAATAGGTGCTAATATACCTGTCATATCCCAATTACCTGAAACATCTATTACCTATACCTTACCTTTATATCATTTTACTGGTACAACCGTTAGTTCCATCATACCATCCATTGGTCCGAACATGCAATTTGTTGGTCTGAGTTTCACTATTTCTCTCCAGATGGCCCATTCCACGATGGTCCCTCACGTTGCGACTAGTCCCACCAGTAATGTGGTGGTTATCCAAGCTACCATTGGTACACCACTTTCATCTAGGCCTTCTTTGTCACTTCCCCTTGGGTACAGAGCACTGAATCCTTCCATTGTCAACACTAATCAAGTTATACCCGGAAGCTTGATACCTTTACAAAAAACCAGAGGTATTGGTATTGGTTGTTCTAATCCATTAAGCAACACCGGTCAGTTGTTTATGTCTAGTTTCCAAATTCCAGGGACTCAACCTCATGCTGGGGGGCAACCTCCTTTCTGAGGGAAACCTCCTTTGAGAGGGAAACCTCCTTTAAGAGGGAAACCTCTGTTTGGAGGGAAACCTCCGTTTGGGGGGAAACCTCTATTTGGAGGGAAACCTCATGCTAGGGGGAAACCTCAAACTGGAGCCCATTCTCAACCTTCTGAACATAATGCGTCTACAATGCTCAATCCTTGGCACACTCCTTTTTTGGGAAATCCACTATTCCATGGGGGGAAACATCCTCAAGGACAACAACAACCTTATACTCCTTATGGAAAAAATGTCTATCCACTTTATGGACAAACCCATCAACTGAATTATAATCCTCAAAACCCATCAGTTTATCCTCCGCTCGCCCATGTTTCTCAACCCTCCTTGAATCCTGTTTACTCTAGTCAACAACAACCATATGCAGGAGGACCTACTGGTTACAATTACGCACCTAACCCAGTTTACGGTCCGATTGGTGTCCCTATGCCACACTAGTATCACCCTCAGGTTAACCGACAACTACCGTTCCTTGCTACTCTAGATCTCCCAAACTTATCTCGGTTGACCAATGATCCTATATGTCATTATCCTTTCTGTCCAGTGATTCTGGCTAAACTTGTTGATTAAGGTTGGTTGTCATTGATGTCAACCCTTGAAGACTCGTAGCACAAAGTTTTGGGTAATGGACCCAATAGTGTTTGATGTAAATATGACTCATTATTTTTTTGTCATGGTTGATAAGAAGTAAATATGGATGAACTCCAAAGTGGTCCCCTTATGGTGAAATCCCTCATGGGAAGACGCTGTGTGGAGTAAGAGAACCCATGCTTAATTGTGGAATAATTAGATGAAGGAAAGTGAATTTGTTAGGTAAAATATACTAGATGGATATTTCTTGTCATGTCATTTCCGGTGGTATGTGGAACGTCACATAATTCTTCACGGTTAGAGAGTTATGGCCATGAGAAGTTGGAGACCCTAGGTTTGGGTAATGGACCCAAGTTTGT
>JZKD02S1673341.1:311032-321111 GCA_000966675.3 Picea glauca
AATCTCGTTGACCCTAGGGGGGATTGAGATGGAAAATGATAAGTATGTATGGATGTCCCTAAATTTCAATTACAAATGGTAGAAGGAACTTGGAAAAGGTTCTTGGTAAAGGTTAAGGGTTTCAAAATGAGTTGAGTGACCTGTCAAGAGTAAGGTGACTGCCCGAGACATAATGAAAACCAAGGATAATTGTAATATGTTAGTTGGACAAGAAAATTAATCTCGGTTTCTCTAATTTCATAAAAAGTAAATGTTATATATCATCATATAGAAATAATAAAGGCTACAAAACAAGTGTTAAAAGTATGATTGAATAAGCAAGAGTCAAGCTAGTAAAGGCTAGATTAACTCAACAATGATAAAGCAATATTCTAGCACAAAAGCAAGGTTGAAACAAAATATTACTGCATTTATATTTATCAGCCTCATGGATATATTGAACCAAGCTTTATAAGAGAAAAATAAGCCAATTAAAATCACATTTATCTATCTCAAAAAGTGTGTTAGGGTTAGTAGTTTGTTAGGGAAAAGTTGTAGCCAATTCCTAGGGTTAGTTTAGGAGTTATCTAGGGTTAGAGAGTGATTTTTCTGCATCCCTAATGGTTTTAGGTTAGTCTTATAACAGCAGCAATATTTAGTGGTTGAAACAGAATGCCTCAATGAGGCAAGAGAGCCTAGGTCTCAAGGAACAACTTCCAAATGAGATAACTTCAAAACTTGAAAATTGTGCGTTTACTAACGCAATGTTTTATTTCTCCAATGCAACGATTAGTACCTTTGATTATGGGTTAATGGGGTCAAGATAAAAGATCTAATTCTACTACCTCCTTGGGGGTATAAACCCTTCTATTCCCCAAGGAAAGTAACATATATAGGGTTTTAAAACTAAGGGGTTTATTCCCTTATACTTCCTTAGAAAAACCCTTGCAAACAAAAATACTTAATAAAAATTATGATGGAGGCTAAGGTGGTGGTGTATTCCCTTATAATTCCCACCTAGCTCTAGCAACAATCAACCTTGACTTGAAAAACAAATGATAACACAATGCATATTTCTTACCAATTCAAGGTAAAGATGCTAAGATAAACCACCACAGTAGAAAAATAAAATATTTCCAAGGCTAGCTCATCATAATTATCAACTCCAAAACCAAAGAGAAACCATACCATAGCACAAGATAGAAAAAATCCTCAAGGGTATCGAAAATTTCAGTCCAATACTTATCACAATGGGAGAGTTATGATTTAAAATGAGATCTTATGATCTTTATTTATACAAAATGTCACTAACATAGTTTGTCCACATTAGCAAGGGTAAAAAATAAGACAATGGGTCCACAACACTTATCTTACCCCTTGAAACCAAATAATATTAAACAATTCATCTTTAAATTCAATTTTACACAAAAGAAAACCCTAAAACAAGAGGACGTCACCCCTTTAGGGGACGTTTTGACACTAGGAGCAAATCATTTGTGTTGGAGATGCATAGTTAGGCCTCCAAAGGCCACATTTAAATAATATATGCCATATCTTCATGGTCAAGGCCTTATTCTCCTCAAAACTTCCATGTGTCAATAAGCCATGTTTTCACCACCAAACCCTAGCCCCTCTAGGTGAGGTCAAGCCTCCAAAGGTGGTGTTTTGCCTCTCCTAGGAAAAACGTTTGGCATGTAAGGGATAGGTCACATCGTACATAATATTATTTAGGCCTCTGAAGGTATGTCTCTCTCATCCATCATGTGGGACCTTGGCATCCAACCTATGGGATTCAAGCCCCATGGAAGCCCAATCTAGGCTTGTTCCTCCAAAATTGTCCACCAACTAGGTCCTGCAAAGATAAATAAGCATGCCCTCCAAGGATCTCAAGTCATAATATCATGGTGAGTAAATAAAATCAATAATCAAGCCACCTAATAACATGCATCAAATATTACCCGATCAAATAAGTAAGTGCTCAACGAAATTATGTAACTTTCCAAGCTTGGATATGTGAGGGTTAATGAGGTGACATATTGGGTAGATCTTTCCCTAGATCAAGGAGTGTTTCCCAAGTAATCCCTCTCTAATCCATGTGAAGTAGATTAATTGGTTAAGGATCAATACTCACTGGGCATGGAGTTCATGACATACAAGGGGTTGTAGTGTCTCATTCATGGGTGCCTTTGTAGAGGGTGTGTGGCACCTTCGTTTGCAATACAATTTTTCCAAGTCCATCCTTTTTTCATTCATTTTTTATTTCATGTTTTAAAGGATGATTTGAATGCCACTATCCTAGTGTGGTGTCCAGATAATGACAATGTCACTCACAAATACCTTGTGGAAATGAGAAGGTTGGCTCGTGCTTAGACCCTCTTTCTCTCTGTTGTATAAATGAGAGCCACTACCCTCACTTGGTGGCCAGATGATGGTAATTTCATACCTCTATATTCCCATGATAATGATAGGTTATCTTGTGATGAGACCTCCTTTCCTCCAACTAACCCCCTAAGAATTCTATCATTTATTCTTGTGGGTCCCCATATTCTTACAGGGAAGTGTTTCATTGCTTTCTCAGGGAATCCCTGGGAGAAGCATCTGGAAGGCTTATATACAGGATTTTATCTTTTATCCAATAGCAATCCCTCTATGCCTTCACCCCCTTCTTCCCATAGAATGAGGGACAACCCCTTCTTGGGTCAATACACCCTTAAATCCCAAGAGACAAGGAAATGGGGGTTTTAGGTGATGGAAAATGGTAAGTATGGTTGGGAAGGGTACGATGGATCTTCATGGGAGTTCCTAGTAGAAAAACCATTCCCTATGAATACCACTTACTAGGGAACAATGTCAACCACCAAGGTGAAACAGGGAAAAGGCATAATGTCCAAGCATATGTCATGAAATCTAAAGTAGTCTAAGATACAACATACTCAAAATGATTCAAATATTGAAACGACAGTAACCATAATACCTAACTTGTACCTCGTGGAGCAAGGCCTAGTGCCTCTCAGAAGCCAGTTGGTTTGGTGGATTCCATATGAAAATCCTAACCTCTGTGGTGGTGAGAAGGGTCGCCATCTATGCAAGTGGATATTGTTGGTCATATATTCTCTCAACACTCCATATCTACAACCTGAGGGCCTCGAGACATAATATCCTTAGTTATCCCACAAAATGGGGATAACAAGTCAAATTTTGAGCTTTTTCAAGCCCCCTAGGACCTCTATGAGCGTTTTGGATCCTCCTTGACCTCTGTGATATTTCCTTAGATCCTCCTGAATCAATGAGGGAATTTTGGTGACTAAGCATTTAAATGTGTTTAATACTATAATAAGCCAGTTATCTATTATGATATTAAAATCACCGAGGAGGAGAAATGTGTTATCCTGTTATGTTGTTTTCCAGAATCCTGGAGAGATTAGTCATGGATATAGGGACTAATTCAACCACATTAGCACTAGAATACGTGGTTGCATCTATATTGTCAGAAGAAATGAGAAGGAAGAACATGGAAGGATTGACCAAATATGCATTAGTGGTAAGATGTCAACTGGTTAACAGAGATAAAGGAAAATTCTCTTGTAGAAAGTATAAGTCAAAGGATAGATATAAATCCTCGATTTAGTCAAAAACAAGAAGATGTTGGAAATGTGGTAATGCTAAGAATTACAAAAAGTATTACAAGTCGAAGTAAATAGAAGCTAGTACAGGATCTGATAGGAAGCAGTTGACTAAGAGAAATATGACTCCAAATAAAGGAGGTGATGTGTACCTAGCGTCGACCAATACACATTATGATCAAGATGTTTGGTTGATCGACTTATGAATGTCATATCATATGAAACCATATAGAGAATGGTTCTACAAATATGAATGATATGAAGGAGGAGATGTGTTCTTGGGGGACGAGTCGACAACCAAAATTGTCGAACGAGGAAGCATTCAACTGACACTATGTGATGGGAGGAGTATAACCCTTCCAGGTGTGATACATATTCTTAGATCGGAAAGAAACATGATATCTATTAGCAAGATGAGTCATGTGAGGATGCACACTCTATTTCAAAAGGATATGTGCAAGATGGTTAGAGGTGTCATGGTATTAATAAAAGGAGTTCATATTGGAACCCTATACAAGTTATTAGGGAATTTCGACTTGACTAGATGAAACAATATCATTGTTTTTGAAGTTGACTTGAATCGACTTGAGATGAGTCGATTCAACCTGACTCGACAAGTCCTCATCAAAACAACCTGACCATGCTATGGCACGAGAGGATGGGACATATTGGAGAAAAATTACTTCGATCTATGCATAACAAAGGTATGGTCAAATAATTTCCTGAATGTAATTTAGAAGTTGACTTTTGTTAACATTGTATATATGCAAAACAAAGTTGGGAGAGTTTCCCATCTAGAGCGACAAGGGAAAAGGGGATTCTAGAATCAATTCATAATGATGTGTTTGGCCCTATTTTAGTTCCTTCACTTGGTGGTTACCTGAGGAATAAATCATAGGTTTTTGAGAAATTCAAAGAGTTTAAATCTCTTGTAGAAAACCAAACAGATAACAAGATTAAGGTGTCAAGAAATAACAACGATGGTAAATTTTGTGGAAAGGAATTTGATCAATTATGCAGGAAGTGTGGAATAGTACACCAACATACCACACCATATACCCCACAAAAAAATGGAGTTTCTAAGAGAACGAACAGAACATTGATGGAAAAGGCAAGGAGCATGCTCAATGGTGTTGGGATCGCACAATAATTCTAGGAAGAGGCAGTCAACATTGAAAAATATATAGTGAATATGTCTCCTTCGTCGAAGCTAGTCGACAAGACTCCACATGAGGTATGGTATGATAAGAATCCTTTGATTTCATATCTCAAAATATTTGGTTGTGATGCATTTTTGCATGTTCCCAAGGAAAAGAGGAGCAATATGGAAAAGAAGAAAGTCAAGTGTATTTTCATTGGATACAAAGAAGGAATGAAACAATATAATCTCTAGGATCCTGCATCAAGGAAAACAGTGTACAATCGCTATGTTTTCTTTAGAGAAGTCGGAAGGAATTTTGATTCTAATGGTTCAAATGGAGAATAATCCATAGAAGGTGTGGTTTAAACTAAGGAACGAAGAAGGTGATATAGATGAGTCGATTGAATCAGATGAAGAGGTGGAACAACTGACCCTGGTTGTAAGGAGGTCAGAACGAGTAAGAAAACCAATCGAAAGGTATAGTATTCCCTACTTTTGTTCTGCATTTGTGTTAACTGCCACTGATAAAGAGCCCAACTTGGTTAAGGTGGCAGTCAACTTACCAGAGGGAAAACTCTGGAAGGATTCCATGGTAGAAAATATGGAAACCTTTCATAAGAATGAGATATGTGATTTATTCAAATTATCAAATGGAAGAAATCTCGTTGGTAGCAAGTGGGTATCCAAGAAGAAAATGAATGTCATAGGTCAAGTCAAGAAATTCAAATCTCAACTGGTAGAGAAAGGATATTCCCAAGTCGAAGGAGTCAACTTCGGTGATACTTTTTTCCCTATTGAAAAATTAACCTCCATTAGAGTACTAATGTCTCTAGCTGCATCATTTGATATGGAAATAGAACAAATGGATGTAAATACATCATTCCTACATGGGGACCTGGAAGAACAAATCTACATGAAACATCCTGAAGGATTTGTAGCAAGGAGCAAGAAATATTTGGTCTGCAAATTGAAAATATCCCTTTATGGTCTAAATCAAACACCAAGGATGTGGAATTTGAAACCAAAATTTTGACACATACATCCTTATTTTTGGGTCTATGAGAAGCAAAGTTGATCACTGCATATATTCTAAAGAAGAAGGTGGGCATTTCATATATGTAGCATTTTATTTCGATGACATGTTGTTGATTGGAAATAACATGAACAAAATAAAGGAGGTGAAGAAGCTATTATCCTCCAAGTTCGACATGAAGGATCTTGGTGTAGTGAAATTCATTCTGGGAATGGATATTAAGAGAGATTSAGAAGCTAGAAAKCTCTGGTTGAACTGGAAGAAGTATATTGAAACAGTCTTGAAACATTTCAACATGCARGATTGCAAACCTGTGAAGGTGTCAATTCCTATGGGAGAAAGGATAATTGTTGAACAGTGTCCAAAGACAYGGGAGGAAATAGAAGACATGGCATGTGTTCCCTATGAAAGTGTTTTTGGTAGTCTAATATATGTGATGGTTTATGTTACAGGTGAATCCTCCTGCGGACAAGCAAATTCACTCTTGGTATCTAGACCCCTAAAACCAAGATAGAAAGGGTGCTATCATTGGTCAYTGACAYCCATTTAGATCTAATTAAGATAATAAATGAAGAGGAACAAGAAAAGTGTACATTTTTATATGGAATTTTTCCTCGCAAAGTCCAAGTTGAGCTTCAATCCCAAGCTCCTCAATAAGTCTTGTAGAACAAACAAAGATACAACAAGCTTCCTATTCTACTAAGATTAGCTCAAATATAGATCTATCTACTAGAGACGAGTTCATGTGGAACAAACATAAACTTGAAAGAAAYAGGCCAAGCATGTATGTATATTAATGAGAACAAATGAAGAGTACTTACAATCCTCTGATGAAGGTGCRGCAGCTTCTTCTATCTCTCCTTGTCCAACTTCTTTTCTCAAGTAATCTACACTTATTATGCTTCAATGGCATCTCACTTATGAGATCATAAGTTTGGTGTAATTCTCAATCTCCATCCATTCTTTCACCATGAAGAGGCCTCCTTATATAGGCTTGGAGAGACCTAACCACTTGAGAGATCTTTGGTATAAGTTGAGGATTCCTCTCCTTCAGTTGTGGATCTCCCCTAAGATCATGCCTTGACCTCAGATTCAAATCCAACCACCTTCATATATTGAGGGGATTCTTCCCTAATTTCCTCCAACAAACCAAATTTCACCCAAAAAAGGCCAACGCTCCCTCAAAAGGGACACAGAGCATTGGAATGCTCCTCTAGAAGAGGGTACAGAGTTTCAGTGCTCCCTAACAGTATGTAGGGGAGTGGTCCCTTCCAAATTTGACTTTTGAGTGGCTTTTTCAACGGCAAAAGGCGTGTACTCCTTATCAATTGATTTCTCTTTTTCAATACTAGTATTTGAGGTTTCATAAGTGTCTTTATGATGTCGTTAGAGAGACGAAATAGACAAAATAATGTTTGTGACACTTGCAACCAATATGCGACACTTGCGATATTTGTAACGACGACACTAGCCATCATTGCAATGAGTGATTTTGATGTGTAACATATTGCCCCGCAAAGTGTGAAGTCAGAAGATGATGATGACTGAAGTACTTTGTAGACTTTTTCGAGCAAGGGTATGGACACAGAGAGGCTAGAAAAACCTGCACACAAGCATCAAACAAATATTATGACATTTTTCAAACCCAAGGCAGGCATACCTATGCTTGAGTGATAAAGACTTTTTAGGTATGGTCGTCATAAAATACACTACAGATCATAATTATACTGATAAAAGGTATAGCCACTGAAGATACAATGTGGATCTATACTCCTATGACCCAAACTGATTGTAGCCACGAAGAATACACAGTGGATCTACGAGACGACAAGACATATCCACGACCAATACAAAGTGGATCTATGTGAAAATATATGTGTCATAGTTCAAAAGAACTCCTTCGCAACCTGGGAAAAGTATATATAAGAGTGATAACTCAACCCAGGGTCTTCTTACCAATCCCCATGTAGTATGAATCTATGTGAATAGATGTCCTGATGTCGAACATGATAGAAACCACTTGATTAATGGTAAATGAGGTAAACCATTAACAAGTGCGAGGGAGATCACCATTGATGTCAATGATTCCCAAGGTAATCTAGTACATTATGACAAATGTGAATGAATGAGTTGAAGTCAAACATATGTGGAATCACCCAATTAGGGGTCAACGATGTAAACCCATTGTCAGACATGAGGAGGCCTGCCATTGAGGCATGCAGGTCCCAAGGTACTAACTGGTTTCTAAGTCTAGTTCCTAGATAATGTGTTGTAGTCGAAAGGAATAGACTCGTCATAGGAGGGCCTTGATGTATCCCCCATCAACGACATGAAACTGACATAGAGATGTAATTGGTAGATCAAATGAACATGGAATGACACAAGTATTGAAACAGGAATGTTTGTGATGGCTGAATCTCGAGGCAGATACTTCCCTTGAACACTGAGGCACAATAGCAAAAACATGACATGGACAAAAACTTGATGATGCATTGGATGACGTGACTTTCTTCAAGTGACCCAAAGGAGTAAAAGAAACTCAGAGGATTGGCTCAGTGCAGAGGTTCAGCTGATTAAAATGCATGCAAAGAAAAAGTGTTGTGTTCAAGGGAGACCGTAAGAGTTATTGGTAATGTTCTCAAAATTTGCTTGGCTTGCTTCCTTCAATTTTTCCCACATCCAGATAGACGAGTACCTCTTTTTAATTTAACGAGCTCGAGGAGGGTAACACATGCTCGGTATGACTCACCTTTGGTAAGTCCCTCTTCCTTTGTTTAGCGAACTAGAAGAAGTAAGGGTTCCATCTTGTATGGGCCCTTCAATGTATGATTGTTTAACGAGTCCAGAGAAGGTAAAATCGGTGGTTTTTCATATTTAGAGAGTCTGAAAACAACTTAAAGATGACTCCAATGTTGTCCTTTTTCATAATGTTAGTCTTGCGAGGCCGAAAAATATATAAATTATCACTCGAAAGATGCCCTTTCAAACCTTTTAACTAGTGGGAAAGGGAGCAAGATCACTCGACAATCTTTTCATGTTTAGAGAGACTAAAAAGAGTTTAAAGAAGACTCCAGGGGGTTCCTTTTTTGTTTATCAATGCAGGTCTGAAAAAGAGATAAAAGTTTACCCGACGCGTTCTTATATTTTTGAGCTTAAGAACGAACTGAGACTATGCTCATAAAAGTGGCAAGATAAAAAATGAGCAAAAGTGCTCTGAAACCTGTCAATAATGTCAAAACTACATTCCAGGGGATTAATAAGGCCTCCAAAATATTTTTAAAAACCCAACAACTACATCTTTAAGAAAAAAAATGAAATGTATAATAGTAAAATGGGGTAAAAATGTCATTTACCATTTCTTTTGTGCCTTATTTGTAGCAGTGGAGAATTTGCCACTTGGAGGTGAATCTTCTTTTGCTCGGTGTCGAAGCTACGGTCAACCATTTTCCTCACCATTTGGACCAGGTTGGTGCTCTTCTTCCCTTATTTCATTTATATGTTTCACATTTTCATTTAAGGCAATAAATATTTATAAAAAATGATGCTCTAGGTTGGCCCAAGGGATCAAATTTTGCTCAATTTTAAAAGTGCTCGGATTGAGATGAAAACAATACCATTGCGTCTGTCTCGTTTTCCTGATTCCGGTGGTATATTTACTTTCACAAATGGAGTCCGTATGGAGGAGATATCGCGATTTGACCGCCAAGTCAAACAGGGAAAAGTTTGGGATGCTAACTGTACCTATCCGTACGGCCACGTGGAGGTCCGTACCATCATGGTGACATGGAAGTTTGATGACGTGGAATGTTTGTATTGGATGGTGTTTTCCCAATGGAGTGTTGACATGTGTCATTTGCAGCGAATAAGGTTCGGACACGTGGCCCAATCCATCGGCGCCATGTGTCACTGTGTAATTGGTTTATATGGTTGCATATATGTAAAATTTATATGGGGAGTCCGCGGGGTTCGACCCCCGGACCTTCCCCATTGCCAAAGCCTTTGAAACACTCCGCTAGCCGACATACCCGCACTTGTTCCTTGTTTGAAAGGCGGGAAATATCATATTTAACTTTACAATTGTGTTATGTTGGAAAGGGGGGTTGGGCTGGGGCTTAGCCCCGACCCGCGGCTATATGAAACATATATATATGACCGTAGCGTATACATTAAAGCCTGAATATATGGCGTGCATTTGTTTATATTACATTGTATTTGCAATACATTGCATTGCAATGTATTTATAATATGTTTATTGTGTTTTGCGTGGGGTTTGAAACCACGACCCGCGTATTTACATTGGCGC
>JZKD02S1673342.1:3415-21016 GCA_000966675.3 Picea glauca
CTTCAAAATCAAGTCATAACCACCATCAACTCAAGCGAGGATGGCATAAAGATGCCTGGTCTTGGCTAAACTATTGGGGAATCATGGAAGAAACCATTTTACAGAATAAAGATAATATTAAAAAAAATGTCAAATCAAAATTTAAGGAAAAAATGTGGTGTGATAAAGAGTCGATCTCTTCCTTAAAATGAACTATTGTATGGTGTTGCCCTATCTTAAGGTTTTTGGTAATAATAATGGAGATTTTTGTATATTTTTCTTGGATTCATTATGAGAGGTTATATATGCATAATTTTGGTACTTAACAAGTGGTATCAAAGTATTTTATTCAGAGAGAAAAGGGGCATTTTTTTTTCTTTTGCAGGTTTTCAAACGAAGAATAAAAAGAGGGTCACGACACTCCAAACAATTATTGTAGATTTCTATGCAAAAATAGATGAAATTGGTTGTAGATATGAGTTCCTTTTGGAAAAACAACCCCTTTCAAAAAAAAATGTATGAATCAGAGTTCGGGAGGCCAAGATATCGTTGATTTAAAATCGACAAATTTTCAAGGTTTTTTCTATGGATGGTTGCACAATTTTACTAATTTCTTTAGCGATTGGTGCCAAATTTACCCAAATGAATTGTAGATCTTAGTTCACCAAACTAGTCAATTTCCAAAAAAAAAATCATCTGAATCCAAGCTCTAGAAGTGAAGATATTGTTGATTTAAAATCAACAATGTGTTGGGGGGTTTTTATGATGATGGAGGAATTGTAGAGCTCATAATTGTTGATAGGGTACAAAGATTGCTACCAGATCAGTGTCATTGGATAAAATATTTTAAGAGATTTATTTTGGTATATTATATGTGGTGTTTCCAATGGATATTCTTTCTTGAATCCTGATTGGAATTCAAAGGGAGTTTGAAGCCCTCAAGATAGAATTTTAGAAAGGGAGATGTAACTTGGAGATCATCAACCAGATATATAGCATGAAGATCATTGGCCATTGCATCATGGAGGAATATAATAAAAAAACCTATGCTTGGTATTATTGGGAGGCTGAATGTGATGATTGGTATATGGATAGTTTTCATTTCTGGGATGACAACCACTTTCATCTTCTATTTAATGACTCTACTCCACCTTATGAGAGCACATCCTAGAGAGTAGACATGAGCCTTCTAGGCATATCCTTCTTTAGTTTTCTTATTCTTCAGTATTAGTAGATGTTTTTTTAGCCAACTCTACATATTTGGATCCACATGACCAACGTAGATCTTTGGAGCACCATTTTTAGTTGGTTGTTTAGTTTCAACATCTTCAGAGTGGAGTCCACATGAGGACTTGGACACGGGACCTAGGTTTACAGTGGTGTTTGGACTACTTCAACATGGTGGCTAGCACTTCTACATGGGAACCTAGTTCTCCATCCTACTTCAACATCATGGTCCATAGTTATCCATGGGACCCTAGTATATGGTTGTATTCCCTCATAACAAGTGTTAAGGACAACACTTTCATAAGGGGGATGGAATATAGTGTAGCTAGGGGAATAACATGGGGTACCTAGGGAGGTACCCAAGGGGAACAATAATAGAGAGGTATTGTTATGTATGGAGGCCACTATTAGTAAATAAGGCCCAATGTTAACATAATAAATGTAAGAGGGTTCACTAGAAGGTTCCACTTCTAGAAGATTCCTCCTCTAAAATGTTCTTAGGTGGTAGGTAGCACTATATTAAGGGTTATAAACAATGTAATGGGAAAGTTGCAAAGTATTGTATTTGGAGCTTAGCTCATTAAGAGGTTTCCCCCTCGAAGTGTCAAATGATCATGAGTAGATCTCTTCCTTAAAATGATTTATTGTATGGTGTTTCTATACCTTCAATTTTTTGGTAATAGTAAAGGAGATTTTTCTATATTATTCTTGAATTCATCATGTGAGATTGTATTTGCAAATCTCTAATACTTAAAACAATCTTTATAAAAAAATACACTTTATACCTTTATTATACCTGCCGAAGGCATAGGTATATAGAAATCGATATGCGTTGACTCAATATTAGTTTCCTTTGACTTATTTAAATATTAGTTGTTTAACCAAAGTTTTAACAAAAACATCTTCGACAGTTATTAGTTTAAAGAATTTTTTCTGATGTTTGATTGGTGGTTCAAATGACCCTGTTATTGCAGATCCACCCAAAATTTTCACCTCAATCTTAGTTTAAAGCATAGGTTTTCCTCATAATTTTTCCCCAACTGAGTAATGCTAGAAATAAAGTATAGCATTGCTTGTAAACAATAAATGTTTGTTTTTCAATGTGATATTTATACTATGAGTTTACATTGATTTTCAATTTACCTGATAGCCTGGTTGTCATGGCTGTTGTTTGAGTGGCAATGTCGTGGTAGTTTGTTGAGTGGCAATGTGGCGGTCTCCGTGATGGACATGGGTATAACATGCAATTTACATCGATAGTATACATCTTCATTGTTTTACGACATGTATGTTTCATGCAATTTACATCGATATCCTCTGTGTTGTCGTGAGCATAGAACCCTAGGATCACAATCCAACACATGTACTGTGTTCGATTCTCAGCTTGACCGCTTTCACTTTAGGCTGTAAAATGCTGGACGGATGAACGAAAAGTGGAGTTGTGAAGATGATATTTTGAAAGACCCATAATCAGCTTGGGTTTAATTTAAAAAAAAATAAAAAATTATGTCAGAGATGTCATCAATGATAGATACGTATTGGTGCATCCTTTTCTTCACATGCTTAGCTTATCTCTTGGAGAGACCTGGAATATAATCCCATTTTTAATATTGGCTATAGAGTAATTTCCTTGCATAAAATAAATGGCAGGTCTCGAGTTGCAATCTCACTCTCGCCTTTTACGTCAGACGAGCGCATGACGAACATTGAAGCTTTTTGGTGCGGTAGGCAATGAGCATAAATAGGGTAAATAGTTGGATTTAACTCGATATTTCTAGTTGCAGAAGAAAGTTGCAATTGCAGAAGGGAGCTTGAAAAAATGGATAAGGATTTGGAGGAAGCGGTTGGTCCATATTTTGGCCTCTCTGATGATATTAACAAGAAGCCTGACGTTCACTGTAACAGGATATATATGCCTGCAATTTTTTGTGTTTTTCTGATATAGGTCGGGACCAATTTTTCTCAGAGTTGTCTGAAACTTGGAACGAACGATTGGTCTTCTAAATGTTGGGAGGCATTTAACCAAAAACCAAGGAAGCTAATGCGATGAGAGATTGCATGCATTGTTAGTATTTGAACGCCCATCGTCGAGATCGATAGTGTATCCCTGGTAAGCTGCGGAGCTTAATTTTTTTTTATCTTGTAAATATTAACATACATATTCATTGTTTTACAACATGTATGTTTACAAAATCTCAAGGTATTTCTCTAATGCTGTCTATTTTCCCTTTGTCACGGTTCACACGCTGAGTATTACATGAACTCCAACTCCTGATATGCAGTACTACATTCCGCCATCATTTTTTCTCATGGATATTCAAGCCCTCGTCTGTGCTCCCTTTTTCATCAAGCTTCGGTCTCTTAATCGAGTCGATGGCAAAGGAACGGGCCATATTCAAGATGCGTTGACATTAACTCTCCATGTAGTTTCGCTGGATTTCTTAGCTGTTGTCGTCTTTGATTCAATGCTAGCATTCCCAACCCGAATTCTATGTGGTGAATGAGTAAGTCGTTGTGCAACTGTAGCAAATGTGAAATGCACGAAAGGGTAAGATAAAGCTGCAGACATCCCATCTATGACATCGATAACCAGAGCCCTATGATTTAATTTACAAAATTTATGCATCTTGGACAACCCTGCAATGAGACCCTTTTCTTGACAGTCTTTGAGTTGTCTTCCAACCCCATGGTTATTGAGGCATCCGACCAATTCACATGAAGTCCCGAGGTACCCCGAGTCCCGTGGTTAACTTGTTGGGCCAACGTTCTCTAGATTTTGCTCCTCTAGACATTTGCTGAATGAAGAAATAATTGTGCCATACATATTATATACAAGAGGAGCGGAGGTGGATTTGCATACGGATCATTCACTGCTTACAGGTAAACTCAGTACCCTGGTATGAGATCCCACTCTAGAATAGGATATTAGTAAACAATATCAACTGATTCAACCACTGCTACCTCCTCTATCAGTAGCTCTTAGTAGATCTGAACAAAGGTAGTCAAAAATGGATGGGGAAGAAGAGGAGGAGGAGGAGGCGGCTGACCCATGATTCGTCCTCTGTCAAAGAGGGATCGTCTCACCTTCGATGGGAAACTTTCGATTCAAACTTGGGTTCAAGAGGAAAGAAGGTAGTAATGAATACTATTAATCTAAAGCACTATAACACGCCACAACAATCAATCTGAAAAAAAAACATTATTGACTCGGTCACACGCCTATTTGTATGTCTCTATAGATCTCTCAGCCTAATAAGTTACAACTATAAGTTGTCAGATACCATCATTTTTTTCTATGCAAATATCTGACATGCATTGGTTCTTGTTCTCTTGACTATATGATCTCCGGTCTCGACCAAGGAAACCGAATCACCCCCTGCCAGCCTTAGCATAGGGGCCTGAGCATTCTGTAGGGAATTTTTCAAATTGTTGCAAGGAAAGGATCGATAGTGATGCAACATATTTTTTTTTATTAATACCATTGACCTCATATTCAATACAGATCGACGCCATTAATGGATGGCCTCCTCCACAAATCAGACTCGACCGAATCTAATAGAGAGCACCATTAGAGAATGTTGCCCAAGAAGAAAAGTTCATGATAGCACCGGGCTTAGAGTTGGATGAGAGAGAATTACACAGATGAACTGAATCAAGGTCAATTGCATGTGCTACCCTTGCCTTAGATAATGATGGTGAAACAATAGCTATATTAATCTTCGGGTTATAGGTCTGTTTGTTCTGAATATTAACCTAGAACTGGGTCAACCGCTACTGCTGCTGGAATTGACTTTGCAATAGATGACTTGCTCGGGGGAAGACTGTTGGCACAGGGGAAGACCTAGGGTTCAACGCTACAACAACACACCAACAAAACCCTAACTATCGACCCTTTCAACAACACCTGCAAAACAGATGAAGTCTCACTCGAGGTAGAGGCAGGGGGTGGTTGTAGGACTCATATGTCTGCAATCTTAGCTGGGACACAGACCTATGATTATAACACTTAACATAGCACTTAACAGTTAGTCTTCATCAATATTCAGTCTTATTATACTTCACAGATAACACAGAGCATCGCAACATTTACTTAGATTTAAGATATTTCAGCATTTAGTAACATTAAACAGATCAGATCATGTAGATCAACACTAAGCATATTCATACATATCATAACTAACATGCATTCATAGCTCATAAGCACAAAGAATAAATATATCTATCTAAACACATCAAATCACTTAGCAAAGGAAGAGACAAGCACATCAAGTCGAGGCACAAAGCACAACACACAGATTTACCGTGGTTCGCCCCCACCCTGGGGCTACCTCCACAAAGTCTTCTTCTTTATTGATGTCTTCAATCGGTTATAGCACAAAGCCTCCAAACCTTACTGCGCACTGGAAAAAAGATCTGTGTAGCTCGCTAGATCCTTATTCATTGCCTTACAACACAAAGCCTTCTATAGTCTCTCACAAGGACTTGCACTCATCTCTGCAAGTCTTACACAAAATACACAAATCCTTACAATACTTGATCACACAGATCCAACTCTTAGCACTTTAGCCAACTTGCACTAAGCAATCACCAAGTGCACTAAGAAAAAAATTCTACTATTTCTTACATTGCCTATCTATCTATACATTACAAAAGTGGGCCTAAGAGTGGGTGAACCCATGGGTCAACATCCCTTCCCCATTACATTAACCCAAAACCCTAAAAGGACCCAAAAAGGGGTCTAGCTTCCACGATTTCTGCTTCGCATTGCGCTCCATCTTTGACAAGTTGTCGAAGTCCCAAAAATGGTCAAATATGATCAAGTGTTCCTCAAAACTTGGTCAAGGGCCAACAGGCCCCCAACACTCACCTGTGACTCGTCTTGAGTCACTCAGGTTTGGGTAACTCTGCCTCAAAGGTCTCAAGCTTGGCTCGAGCTTCTTCGAATTGTCTCTGTGCTATTACTTCTTGCTCAACAAACTTCTGAACAACCGCTTCACTGATAGGTCCTTCCAGTTGTTTCTTGACTGTAGAAACTACTTGTTTGATTAGTGTTCCTTGGCCTTCAATTTATTCAAATAGTAGGTAGGACGCCTCCTGGATGGGCTGGAGTTTCTGGGTGACTTCCATCACTCTGTTCTGTGTGGAAAGAAAAAGTTTTTGGGTAGTGCGTTGTTCCTGGGATCTCTTCATCCTCTCGATGGGTGATAGGAGATTGAGTTGTGCCTGTACTATATCAGCTTGCTGCTTTGCTTCCTGGAGTTGGGATTCCAGTTTCTTCAAATCTGGGTCTTCAGATAGTTGTTCATGTATCTGTGCGCTTCTGCTACTTAGTTGTTTACATTCTGCAGCAAGTGTTTTAATCCTCTCAACTGCATTTTGAGGATTCAATTCTCGTTGGTCGCGCACTTCTTTCGGAATCTATGGTATGCTCCGAAGCTCGAATTCCATGGCCCTTTGTTGAAGTTGTTGAATAAATTCAATTAGCTTCATCACTTGGCGCTCTATGGGCTCTTCGACCTTCTTCTCTAAGCTATTCATAGAGCGAAATTCTTTGTTGACTGCTTCTTCAGTTCCTATCTGCTTTGCGAGCAGCTGCACTTTCTCTTTTTGGATATTTGCCCTGTCTTCTTCAAATTTTTCTTGGAGAGAATTCTTCTCTTGTTGCGTGGTTCAGTGTTGTTCAGGAAGTTCCTCCTGTCCTTTGTTTAGGGGCTGGGTGGCCTGCATTTTTTCTTCCTGAGCACGTCGAAGGCATACTTTGATTGTATCAGCAATCTTGTGGAGCTAAACTGATTCATCTCCCACTTCTGTTGTTCCTTTTGGCAGAGGTGCAGTAAAGGTTTCTCGGCTAGACTGGAGTGCTTGTTGTACTCCCTGGAGTGCGATCTCAATCTAGCTATACATTTGTTCCTGCTTCGCCTCTTGCTTCTCTATGATTTCCTTTGAAGCATCATTGATCGTTGTAACAATGAAATCAAAATCATCCAACGTGAGGGCAGTTCGCATCTTGGTTACAAGGGTTCTTGGTTTCTTTCTGGAGGAAGATTTCAGAGGCGAGACCTTCCTTTTCTTTGATGAGTCTTCTTCATCTCGATGCGATGGTACTTTGACTCTCTGGTTTTCCGTACCTTCTTCGTCATCACCTACTTCATCTGGTGTAATGGAATCTATCCTTACATATAGGCTGTCAACATCCTGGACTTGTTCAGTCTTCTTCATCGACTTTGCTTTCTTTGACTTATTGGGCCCAGGTGTATCATGCGCAGTTCTGGGGCTGTTGATGTCGGACATTTCTGTGGGGTGTGTTGGAACAAGGAGGTCCGCCGACCATTCTTTGGTGATCTCTTCCAGGTCTTCTTCTGTCAGCTTATAATAGGACTGAAGCTATTCTCGGTTCTCATCAGTGCGTGGGGTTAGGTATATAAAGTGGCGGTGTGCACTGAACTTTATCATAGGTTGGAATCTCTGTAAAGTGTTCGGGGTTATGAGTGGCTCACTTCTTATGGATTCTTTCAATTGGTTATAGTACATGTGGAAAACGACATTTGATTTCCATTGCTTGCTCATGTCGTTTGAGTACCATAATGTACTAAACTTCGCAGCTAGTGGCTCAAAGGGGTCCAGGTCCGGGAAGGTTGCTCCTTCCGGTAGCTCCCATGCAACAAAAGTGATCAGTATCAGGAGCCAACTAAAATGGAATTCATGCCCCTGATCTTGGGCTTCTCTACAGTCAATCTCCAGTTGATTCACTAGGTACTTCGTCCAGTTCATTTGTAGTCCCTCAATTCACTTTCCTGTGAGGTCAACTACAAATCCATATACTTGTGTCGGTCGATTCTTGCGTACCAACTTCCATGCGATCAGTTGGCATGCGAGGCGCACTGTGCCACTTTCAATGGAAGCTACCTTGTAGCCTCTCACGCCTTTCTCAACATCACCATAGGCTTCTTTGATCTTCTGCGCAAGAGCGCGGTCTACGGTCTTTCCAGGATAGTACTCATGGGGATCAGGGCCCTGCATGCTAAGCCCGATGATCCTATTGATCAACGCTAGATCAACAGTTATGCTACAATCTAACCACAAGTATCATCAGTGGTAACTTGTTAGTAGTATTTTTACACAAGCATTCACCTCCTGGTGTCTGCCGAAGTGTGGTACTTTCATGACGTTGAGCAAAGTAGACTGCGCGAGGTTCATCGTCCATTGCTGAGGGATGAGATTCGAATTCTTGCTCTTAGTTCTCTTCAAGTACTTATATGGGGCGAGCATGATGTAAGCTTTACGGTCCCTCAGGTTGAAGTCACAAAACTTCAACACTGTAAACTTGTCTTGATCTGCGTGGTAGGTGCGCACTCCTTTCGGTAGGTATGTAGTGACTAGGATGTATTCAAAGTCTCTAGGGACACTTTCCCTTTTAATCTCACCGCTCAGAGGGGGTATGTAAGATGGTAGGATGGATGGCACTAACTTCGCATTGGCTATGTTGTCCTTATGCTTAGTTCTTCTTTCTGCGTTGGCTCGAGATGTTCCTGCTTGAGCAGTCGACGGGGAGGCTTGCACTCCTCCCGTCGATGATGCTTGGACTCCGATGGACATTATTCTTTCCGACATGGTTCTCTAAGTCATTAACTCAAGAAGGAACTTTGTGACAGATTCCTCAAGTTTGGTAAGCTCGTCAGACATACTCACTTGAGAAAGATAATCGGGGTCATGATGATCTCAAAATGCTACACTAGGATGAACAACCTGCTTGCAATGATCACTGTAGACAATCACTAGTTCTGTGGGCTTCAATTTCTCAATTGGCAAAAGTGTTCTTCGGGCATGGCACGATGAGCTAAATAGGAAATTCGTTAACGGTCTGCTTGCAATGGGTATGAATCTTTCATGAACTTTGATCCATTAGTTATGGCATGGTCCAACGGTCTGGTAGTGATCTTTTAATGCTTTTCTACCCATTCGGGGTGGAAGTCGAACGGGTCTATCGGTCCAACAGCTATATTTCTTCACCATGGCGAAGTGCCATATGTCATTGTTCTGGTATCTGGACAAAGCTCAATTCCTGTGATTTTTCCTTCTGTGAAGTTCCCTGTGGAATCTTCTATAACTTTTCAATCTTCGCTCTCTTCTTACTTAGCTTCCTAGCCTTCTTCCCATTGAGCTTCGTCTTGATCATCCTTTTTTCATTCTGATCCTTATCCTCTCTCAACATAGTCACTTCGCGATGTTGAAATTCTTTCTTCAGATCCAAGGGTAATGCACCTTTATCATATGGATTAGGTATTTCGGTCTTCTATGGTTCCTATAATGCTCTTATAGCTTCAACATCCAAGTCCCTGGTGTTTAATAGCTTAGATCTGTTCTCTTGTTCTTCCATCAAGTAGGCGATCTTTCTAGTCATAAATTCCACGAGTTCTTGCTTCTTTTGTTCTAGGGCTTCCTTTTCTTCTTGTCTTTGGATTTGGTCTTTTTCAATCCAGATCTTGCCTAACAAAGTTGGAAATAGGGCATAGTTCTCAATAAATTTAATAACTTCGAATTCTTCCTCCGTCGAAGCTCTATGGGTACTCATAGCTATCCTGGTAATCCTGCCACATAGGGTTACCATTTTTCCTTTAAACAATCCTATTTTTCCTAGTGAGGGAACCATAGCAGGCCTTCCTAGGGTTTCCCAAGTGCTTTATGTCATAATGTTCATCTGTGTTCCCTCATCCAGAGCACAATCAATGTCAAAGTCTCCTATTCTTACTTCATTTTTCTCCTTTTCTTTGAAGATCTCTGACAAACTGGCATCTTTATGTTCATCTAGGGTTTCTTTCATTTTCAGCAACATAATCTCTAATTCTTTCTGGGGTTCTTCTATAATCTTAGTCTCTTGATCTCCTTCAGGGCTTTCTTGCTCTGTATTCATCTTTTCAAGTCTAGCAATCATTCTAGGGCAATCCAGTACTTCATGGTCCATAGCCTTACAATATAGGCAACTAGGGTTTCTCCTAGGGAATTCCTTAGCAATATGTCCTGGTCTTCTGCAAATGTAACAAAGAGTTAATCCTCTCTTTCTCTTCAATGATCCCCAACTTTTCTTATATTGCGAGCTAGGATCATAATGGTGAACCTGTAAAAAAATCTTTCTAGGATCCTGCATCCATTGGTTAGTCAAAAAATTCTTTCTATGCATAGGTATTACATATCTATTGTTATTCTTATCAGATGTATTCATATCAAACGTTCTGTCATCTAATAATGCCCTAGTTTTCAAGCTAGGACAAAATCTATCAAGCATACCTAAATCCATACTTTAAAAACAAAAATTTTCACCTCTTTTACTTCTACAGGGCACAAAGCTTCCAGATCTAAGAACTTTTAATTACTATTCTTACCTTTATCAAAGCACAGAGCTTACAGATCTTACTTATTTTTTTCAGTATCAACCTCTTTTCTTGTAGATCTGACTTCTTTCCTTCAGATCTATCCTTCCTTCTTCAACACAAATTTTTTTAGATCAAGTGGATCACTGTGCACTAGGGCATAGATCCATGCACAGAGATTTTACAATTCCAGGATGAATCTTTGCACAAATTTTCTTCTTCTCATTTCCCAACAATCACAGTTTCGGTCCCGAAAATAGAACCATTTGTTGGCACAGGGGCAGACCCAGGGTTCAACGCTACAACAACGCACCAGCAAAACCCTAACTACTGACCCTTTCGACAACACCTGCGAAGCAAATGAAGTCTCACCCGAGGTAGAGGCAGGGGTGGTTGTAAGACTCAGATGTCTGCAACCTTAGCTGGGACACAGAACTGTGATTCTAACACTTAACGAAGCACTTAGCAGTTAATCTTCATTAATATTCAGTCTTATTATACTTCGCAGATAGCACATATCATTGTAACATTTACTTAGATCTAAGATCTTTTAGCACTTAGTAACAGTAAACAGATCAGATCATGTAGATCAGAACTAAGCATATGCATACATATCAGAGCTAACATTCATTCATAGCTCATAAGAACAAAGCATAAATATATCTATCTAAACACATCAAAGCACTTAGCAAAGGAAGAGACAAGCACATCAAGTCGAGGCACATAGCACAACACACAGATTTACCGTGGTTCACCCCCACCCTGGGGCTACCTACACAAAGTATTCTTCTTTATTAATGTCTTCAATCGGTTACAACACAAAGCCTCCAAACCTTACTACGCACAGGACAAAAGATCTACGCAGCTCGCTAGATCCTTCTTCCTTGCCTTTCAACACAAAGCCTTCTACAGTCTCTCACAGGGACTTGCACACAGCTCTGCAAGTCTTACACAAAATGCACAAAGCCTTACAATACTTGATCACACAGATCCAATTCTTAGCACTTTAGCCAACTTGCACTAAGCAATCACCAAGTGCACTAAGCAACAACTTCTACTATTTCTTACATTGCCTATCTATTTATACATTACAAAAGTGGGCCTAAACGTGGGTGAACCCACGGGTCGACATCCCTTCCCTATTACATTAACCCAAAACCCTAAAAGGACCCAAAAAGGGGTCTAGCTTCCATGATTTCCACTTCGCGTTGTGCTCCATCTTTGACAAGCTGTTGAAGTCCCCAAAACGGTCAAATATGACCAAGTGTTCCTCAAAACTTGGTCAAGGGAAAACAAAGACAAACGAAGATGAGTGTTATGCATGGATACTATCTTGTGATGCATGGAGACCATGTGGAGCGGCCAACATGCATGTAAACCACATGTAAACCAAATGGAACGACCACTGATACTTACACACAAATTCACAAAAAATTATTAATAATAGCATATGCCTAGAAAAAAAACTTCTACAACTATTATTTTATTATACCCACATAACAACAGGTATACGTTGCCATACAACCTTGTTTATAAATGAGTTTCATAAAAATCCATAGTTCTAACTTTATATAATAACATTTCCATTAGATAAAAAAATAATAAAGTGGTCTCCACTTACAAGTTACAACGATGAAATTACCGATCTAAAACATAAAAATAAAAACACCACTTTCACTTTGAAACATAAATTACAAAATCTAACTAAACATAAACAAGCAATTTACAAGTTACAACGTTGAACATACCATATCTAAAACCTACAAATAAAAACACCACTTTCACTTTAAAACATAAACTACAAAATCTAACTCAAACATAAACAAGTAATTACAATGACCATATATGCCCTTGAACTAACTCTTTCATTGCAGGACTTTCAATACACAACAAGCGCACATGGTTAAAAAGGCATATCCCTCCAAAAAATGGGACATAAAGGATAAGTGAATACATGACAAGAAAACATGATTAGAAATGCATATCCCTTTAACATAAGGGAAGGGATATAAGGGATAAAAGAAAGGGGACATAAGGGGGAAGGGATATAAGGGACAAGGAAATACATTATAAGCACACAAGATTAGATGCATATCCCTCCAACGAAGGGGATAAAAGAAAGGGGACATAAGGGAAGGAAAGGAAGATAAATATATAGTTATAAAATTTATTTTAAAATATTAAAAGATAGATATATTTGATTTTTATTATTCTTTTATACAGGGTTATATAAAAAAAATAGAAAAGATTAAATAAAAAAACATAATCAGCTTATAACCAATCAAGTATTATGTTAATGAGACAAAGGATAGGGGGATACATGACAAGCACACATGATTAGAAATGTGTATCCCTTCAACATAAGGGAAGGGATATAAAGGATAAGGGAATACATGACCTGCACACATGATTAGATGCATATCCTTCCAACGAAAGGGGATATAGGGATAAAGGAAAGGGGACATAAGGGATAAAGGAAAGGAGGAGAATGATGATATATAGTTATAAAATTTGTTTCAAGATACTACAAGATAGATATATTTATTTTTTCTTATTCTTTTATATATTTATATGGGTTACATAAAGGATTAGAGAAGATTAAGAAAGAAAGCATAGTTAGTCTATAACCAATCAAGCATTATGTTAATAGGGAGTACTCCCTTTCTAATTAATACAAGGTTTATGGTATTTTGAGGTTTATATTTTACTACAAGCCAAACCTCACAACCAATGTAGACACAACAAATATATTATCTTTTCTCATCATTAGTTACATTCAATCTTCATGAACAACATAAGAAGCTTGCTAGGAATTTTTCTCGTCTAAGAGATATCATTCTTAAAGTTAATAGAAGTCATGTTTCCTTGTATAACATGTCCACAGTTCAAAACAACTCATAGTCATTTTTGGGTACTAATGATGTTTTGGGGGACATATTCTCTCTTCTTATAAAGGCACATAACATCCCATATGCATGACACTTATAAGGTTTTGTAAGGCAACACCCACACTAAAAGATTTTTTGAGTCAAATTTTCACATTAAGTTGCAATTCCTTAGATTGATGTGATAACAACATTCCTTGGTTTGGTGCTAACTTCATTAAAAGTTTGATGCTATACCTTATGGGCCCTCTTTAATTTTTGGTTGTTGTCTATGTGATAGATTCCAATACACTTAGTGTACTTGGTTATTTTCCCCCCTCTTAATTATTTTTACGAAATAAAAACTCAATAGATTATATGTATGGAAATAAAATTTTACATGTGGACATTTACATACATACCTACCCTTTTCTATGTTTATTTTTCAATTTTCTACCACCTAAATCTGATATACATCTTTGACCCTTCATTTGTATTTGGCTATCTAATTCTAGAATTTACATGCCATATGCCACATGATGGATTAGTTTCTTTACAATATTTGTAGAGGGACATCCAACTTATGAATTATGCATGTTGTTGGTCTACACTTTTTTGTGTTTTCTTTCTTGATGTCTATTCAACCAATAAACTAATTAGGGTTTGAAGGAGATTATAATGCCATTAATTGTTTTGTTTTGGTTGTTGAGGCCAAAAGGATTGATTCCTTCTCCTTATCTAATTTGGTTGATTTATGCATCCTCTTCCCCTCCTAAAGGTGCAATCATGCTAGAATTGAGAGAAATTGAAGTAATTCTAGACTCGTGTTAACATTAATTAGTGTCATTTTCCCTATAGGACCTTTTATTACTTACCCACCTATGTTTGGACCAAACTAATAATAATATTATCCATGCTCCACATGTCAGTGGCACATGTCTTCTATTGCATTTGTACGTGGAAATTAACATGCATTTGTACATGGCACTCAACATGCAAAAAAATATTCATCTTGAGACATCTGCATGGTTGGCACCATCTTAAAACATATGTTAAAGATGTGTTGGTTTTGTGGCAATTGATGGAATTGAGACAAAATTTTACAAGCAACTAGTAGTGTATTGAAGCTCCCCATGAAAGGCATAAAAAATAAATATGTGATATTTACGTTGAAGGTATCAGGGTGAACCTGCAAGGCTTGGACCCTTTTTTTTTATCTTTCCCATCAACTATAGTACTCGATCTAACTCTCTCTATGAGTAGATCATGGGTTCGTTGATGTAGGTGAAATGAGTGCTATTTCTCCACCACGTAGGTGTCAACGTGTTTTGAACTTGGGATTATATTCACTTCCATTACCCCTTTTCAACGCCGATGTGCCAAAGTCCCCACTCATCCTAAATTGAATTAAGAAGAACCATTGGTTTCCCAAATCCTTGTTGTCTAATTGACCTAGTAGACCTAGCATGAGACTTTGGATTTTTAGCATGATTGCACTCTAATTGTTGCAATAGAAAAATTCAAAAGGATGTGTTTCTAAGTTCAATGGAGATATTGATCCTACTGGATAAGGATTGGAAAGAGTTAGATGTGTTGGAGGCCCACTTTGAAGATATGCAAATGTTATTGCATCCTCCCACTGTTTATGAATACATGCACTTACCTCCACACACGTTGGAAGAGATGCATGCCTAGCAGGTGCTAATACAATCAAGTGAGCTATAATCCAATTACGAGTGGATTTCCATCTTCATTTAGCTACAATGCATGAAAGGATATTTCCTCTACATCAAGATATGTTTCCCAAATCTTGATGAATGATGTAGATGAATAAGTTGGATTTGTTCGGTACGACTCACTAAATTACTCTTCTAAATAATATAATTGCTAAGCTTACTAGTTTACTCTTATTTCTAATTTCTAATGTTATTTTTTTTTATCTCGCTTTGAAGTAACTAATGTTAGCTACAATCTCCTAGATGAACCAAAATCCCCTAGCTACCATGTGCTCTCCTAGTCAAGTGCATCTTATTTTATTTCCCAAGTTTCATTCATTCACTATACTATTCATCGATCCCCAATTGGGTTGGAGGGATATATAGCCACAAGTATCTTCAATGGGTTCAAAACTCTTGTGATTTTTTATAGTTTCCCCCAAAACAATCCAAACAAGGGCAACACCACTTACAAAATGGCTAGGCAATAACCTCCTCACTATGCAATAGTCTCCTCAGTTTAAGAATTTCTAAAACAATGCAGTGGTTAGTTGCTACCTATACAATATGTCCAAAACCTATTAATCTCACATAGATAGAGACAACCCCAAAGGCAAACTATAGCGAACCTATTCCTCTATCTTTAATCAAAGCCTACATCGTTTCTTTTTCTATGCTCATCTTACCAAATGGAAACCATGGAAAACTAATGTTTTCCATCTATTAATATCAAACAAATGTGCTAGCAGAGTTTTCAAGAATCAAGTGGCTAAGATTTTTGACATGATATTTTCCCTTGTTTTTTGTCTCGATCATGATTACTATCATCGACATTTATTAATCATCTAAACGATTATTAATAAGAGTGAGCGAGCAATCGTATTTACTGATTTCGAGTGCATTGGGATGGGATGTGATAGACGAAACGCCTAGTTCATGATCAACATTACATCAACCATAAAAAAAAATCAACATGTGATAGACGGAAGGCCTAGTTCATGATCAACATTACATCAACCAACGAAAAATCAATATTACATCATCCAATTATCATGATCCAATTATGTTGTAGATAGCATGTGAATGAAAGTCTAAATTGTATCATGCAAACGAAAGATTATTCGATCTCTATAGTTACACCACTCATAGATACCACACTAATCACTTCTTAATTGAGGGATTGTGTCGAGATTCCTCATACTAGCATTTACTGACTACTCTTAGGATACTTCCTATATTGTTTTACACACTACTACTAGCATTTACTGTATACTCTTCCTCAATCTTCCTATATTGCTATCCTACTAGCATTTACTGTCTACTCTTCCTCAATCTTCCTATATTGCTATCCCTGGTGAAAAGAAGTGAGACCTACTAACCAACATTGGTTATTACTATTGGAGGGGTTCCTCCTATGCTCCTATTGTTATTACTAATTCTTAGTACCTAGGGTATGCCACCTATGGACAAGGATAGGGAGTTGTCACCAACGAACACTATGGTTTGAGCAACACATGGAAACCAACTGCACTCCCAACCATTACTTATTGTGCCAATGTTGTGTAGCACTTATCTTTTTGGTGGATTCTTGTGGTTAAAGAAGGAAAAAGTTTTTAGGTCAAGTCTCTTACATTCATGCAAATCGATTTCTAGGGTATAATTCGATTAGACTACAACTACAAATTTCCTTAGAGTCAAATCCAACTCCAAGTACAAATTATCAACTCTTAAAAAGGTAGGGACTTGCTGTTGCTCTATAGCTCCTGTCATTAAGACTACTAGTTATGAAGTAACTTTAGAAAAAAATAATTGCACATGGAAAAATATCCTTGAAAGCATGTAAATCACAAGAAATCCAAACCAAAGTTTTTATAAATGGTTATTTATAAAAATATCCCATGAAAGAATTTTTATCCTAACTTATTATATTCAACTCGATTTAACATTGATAGTTTAGTCAACCATCATTTCAATTGATATATTTGTAAATATTTTAATAAAAAATATAAATAGTTTATTTTATTAAATTTAGTGATTATTTTGATATTATGTTTTTAAATCATTTTTAATTTATAGTTCGTTGGGTTAGTTCGAGTGGTTGAGTGTTGTAAACTAAAATAAGGAGGTCACGAGATCAATTCCTTGAGTTGGATACCTCTAACAATATTTTGGGCCTCACTTAATACCACCACTGGGTTGGATGACAAAACTATAACTAGTCTGTTTTCCCTGGCACCATTCTTGGAATGAGGAGAAGTTCTTGATGGATTTCAACATCCAGATTGGTGGTTTTTCAGGCAATTCTTCATTGAGGCTCAAATCAGGAGTTTCACTATGAAGACTTGGAATTGATACCAATTTATGCTTTATTGCTGGTATTATTGATCAGACTTGTGATTGAGGGGGGGATTGTTAGCCTATGGCTTACCTTTACCAATCACTAAGTCT
>JZKD02S1673342.1:79645-108416 GCA_000966675.3 Picea glauca
TATGCTTAATGTTTCAAAGCCTTACTCATATTGTGAATGATTTCTTGAATAAGAATTCAATGTGTGGTTTGCTTTCAAGCATTAAGATAATCATGAATGATTTTTGAGTTATTTACGCTTTCAGTACTTTTGATTTAAATTGATGATAGTTGCTAATGAATGAAAGAAGACAATGAATGCATCTCTTGAATAAGAGTTTTGTCTTTCTAGCATTTGATAATCCTTAGAAGTAGTTCGAACATCTCTTGAATGCTTACTGTTGATACTCTTTAGGAAAACAATTGTTGATTACTGTTATGAGATCTATGAATAGGACTTTTGAACAGAATCTTAGCATCTCTTCCATATTCATCCCTTATAATATGTTTTGGTTTATTCCCATTAAATAATAAAAGTTATCTCTAAATCCATATATTTTGGATGTGCCTCTAAGTCTTACAAACACCGGATTGACAATCATTTGCACTCTAATTTACATCAATAGATTGGATCCTAACAGATGGTACTTGACGTCTCGATCACAGTCAACTGGTGCTCTTCTTGGCGGTTATTCACCGCTGCATGAATCTGATGGGCCTTGCCCAAATCTCCCATGGTAGTGGGTCCAGCTGATCTAGATGCTCTACTCCTCTCCACTGGGCTGTCGCGCTGGTAATGTGGCTCCCCACAAGTCCAATACCCCTTCTTTGGTCCAGTACTTCTGGTACTTGAAGTAGAAGCTGATGGCCCACCGACCTGGAATCCTAGTCTATTCTGTTGAACAGGCCTAAATTGTTGCTTCTGCGGTCGACGTTGCTGCTAATGTTGTGGTCCCCGATAAGGAGTCTGTTGTTGAGGCGTTGTTTGTTGAGGTGTAGTGAAAGTGGATCCTCTCTGGAAGCCATGATACCCTCAATTTATTCTAATACAACAATCTAATTCTTCAGGATTATCCCGATTTAAAACCTCCACACACTTTTCAGAAGTGTAATGTGAATGTCACTTTGATATTTTATTTTTTTATCAGTGGTTGTGTTCTTTGTATTGTGATGCTTGAAGCGGTTTCTCCATCTTTCATTGCCAACAAGAACGGATTTGTATTCTCACAAAAAAAAATTGATGCCCATGAAATAGTAACCATGAAATATTTTTATGCCCAGTGCCCAACACATTGCTAATTGCACTTTGCTATAGACCCATCAGAAATTTGAAATGTTACAGACATCCAAAGTGCAGTCAGAGAGATAGCATCTGAGATCCTGAGTTGGCGAATTAATAATCATTTTTCAAAGCATATTGGCGATAGTCGAATGGCTAGAGAAGCATTTGTAATTCCTATACAGTGGTGGGGTGAGAGAGTCTTGAACTCTCGACCTCAGTGGTGTGATTCCTGTACAGTGGTGCGGTGAGCATGGATTCGACCTGACATCTACAACTTGATGAGGCAGATGCACACTATTAACCTTCCCATGCTTCATATACAAATTTCATTTTCTCCTGGAGTGCCTACGATGGACTGGAGTGACCCATGCGTTTGACTTATTGGCAAAGGAAATGTGAGTTTCACATTATCAGAGGCATGTTGCTCAAATATTCTTTATCCAGTTCCGAATGTTGTTGAACGATGATTCATCTGTGACATCATACACCAGAAGAATGCCCATAACATTTCGATAGCACGCTGTTGTAATTGTCCGAAAACACTCTTGACCAGCAGTGTACCAAATCTGTAATTTAATCCGCTTCCCATAAAGCTCAAATATTTTGATCTTAAAGTCAATTCCTATGGTGGTGATGAAACTTGTGGTGAAAGATTCATCGGTGAAATGTAAGAGGAGACAACTCTTTCCAACACCATTGTTCCCTATCAATAGCAGCTTAACGAGATAATCGTAATCGACCCAAGCTCTTGTTGTTGCCGCAGCCATCCCAACAAAATTCATTGGATATATATTAATCAATTCCTCAGAAGTTGCATTATTTATCTGCAAACACAATATTGGGGTAAACATTGGGAGCCATCACAAACATGACATCACCTAGCGAAATATTTCAAGCAAATTACGATAGCATTGGATTGTTGTCATAAAATTTTTTTTATTAGTTTGATCTTTATGTAGTAATTTTTTCTTTTGGGTAAAAATTTTTGTAACTCAAAGTATTTTAACTTTGAGGGGGGGTGAAATTTGCAAGAGAATTGTTAAAAGTAAAATTTTGAAAGTTACCTGGAATTTGACTAGAGCCAAGTACAAAGCTCAGTCACTTTTTCCTTGTTTCAGCAACTATACGAGGGTCAAGGCCAAGCCTCGATAGATCAATTTTTGTGTGATGTGTCTCGTGTGTTTCTCATATTGATATCTTTTGTTTGATTCTTTTTGGGTGCAAAGATTCGACACTACAATGTCAAAGTTAATTAATTTGTTCTCTGACTCTAATAAACTTGAAGGCACAAAATCATACAAGACATGGAAACGTCTCATTGAAAGTACTCTCATTTACAATGAACTTTGGCATGATATATGTAATGAAGATACTAAGACAAATAAGCCTACAAATGTAGCTACATTATCAAAATCGGAAGTTAAAAATGCCAAAGCATTAACATTCATTAAATCTTCAGTTAATGATGAGATGTATGTTCACATTGAAAATACTACTGATGCATGGTCTGCTTTGAAAGTTTTTAAGGATTTATTTGATACTCATCCTGAATCAAAGAAAGTTGATCTTAAATTAAAGTTTCTTCAACAGAAATTGCCCGAAGGAGGTGATGTACATGAATATATTTCCATACTTAAGAGCATTAAGCAGGAAATACTAAATGTTGGTTTTCAAGTAGTTGATGATAGTTTCATAACCACAATTTTAATTGTTGGATTGCCTTCTTCCTATACACATTTTTGGAAACTTTACAAGTAACTGGAAAGTTAGATAAGATTATGTTTGATGAACTAAGTGAAATGTTATCTCAACACAACGAAACTTTTGGAAATAAAAAGCAAGTTGGGGAAGATTTTTTTTTCATAGAAGCCAACACAAGTAAATCTTCAAGTGACAGTTCTAGAAGTAGGGGAAGAGGACATTTTGGACAAGGTCGTGGTCAAAGATAAAGTAGAGAAACCAATTTTTCAGACAGGAGCAATTTTCAAGGCAGAGGGTATTTTCAAGGAAGAGAAAATAGTCAAGGCAGAGGCTATTTTCAAGGAAACATTCAAGGCAGAGATCAAACTCCACATAGAGGTCAAAGCAGAGGCAGAGGAAAAAATTCAAGAAGAGGGAGAGATTTCAGTCAAATTGTTTGCAGAAGATGTAACAAAGTTGGTCATTATGCAGAAGATTGTTGCACATCCATTGATACAATTTCCAAGTTTCATCAAAACACAACACAGTTTGCAAATGATCAAAATGATGATGGTTCAGAATATCTGTTTACCTCATCTTCAACATTACATATTTCCACTGATTTTCAAAGTGATTATGAAGATGCTTGGATTTTAGATTCAGGAGCATCTCAACAAATGACTTTCAGACATGACTTCTTTTGGAATTTTCAAGAATTCCATCTTAATTTTGTTTTTCTTACAGATAATACCAAACATACTCCTTATGGAAAAGGAGTAGTTAAAGTTTATTTACCTGATATTGGAGAATGTATGATTTCAAATGTATGGTATGTACCCACCTTAAAAAGAATTTTTTGTCTTTAGTCACGATTCGACAAGCATGACATCCAATGATTATGGAAGATGTCTTAGTTAAGATTAATTCAGTCAAACAGAATATAAAAACAGTGATGACAGGTTCTGAACATGGAAAATTGTTAAGGATGAAAGGGACAGTTATTCCAAGACATTCAAACTTTGCAGGAACAATCAGTACAGGTATTTCACCTATCAAATTGTGGCATGTGAGATATGGACATCTCAACTTTGAAAGTCTCTCTCAACTGCAAAAACAAGGTATGGTTAAGGGACTTCCCACTTTCAAAAGGGAAAATTCAAAATGTGAAGCATGCATCTATGGTAAACAAACTCGAGAGAGTTTTCCAACAAGTTCATGGCGTGCAAATAGGCGGTTGCAACTTGTTCACAGTGATGTTTGTGGACCACTAGAAACTTCTTTAGGTGGTTGCAAATATTTTTTAGTCTTCATTGATGATTTCAGTAGAGTAACTTGGGTTTACTTCTTGAAGCAAAAGTCAGAAGTATTTGATAAGTTTAAGATATTTCGTCAACTTGTTAAAAACAAAGTTAAAGAAAAGATAGACACTCTCAGGATAGATAATGGAGGGGAATTCACTTATAATGAATTCAAAACTTATTGCACAGACAATGGAATAAGAAGACATCTTACAAATTTCTACACTCCTCAGCAAAATGGAGTCGTAGAAAGAATGAATCGCACCTTGTTAGGCATGGCAAGATCTATGTTAAGCTTTAAAAAGTTAAGTTCTACATATTGGGAAGAAGCAATCCATACAATTATCTACTTAAGGAACAGATCTCCAACTACTTCTTTGGACGAAATCACACCTTATGAAGCATGGTTTGATTTCAAACCTCGAGTTAAACATATTAGAGTTTTTGGATCAGTATGTTATGACTCAGTTCCGAAAGAAAAATGAACCAAGCTTGACTCAAGAAACTTGAAATGCACAATGATTGGGTACTCTGATGAGAAGAAAGGATACCGATTTTTGTCCAATGGAAAATTTATTGTGAGCAGGGGTGTAGTTTTTTATGAAACTGAAAGTAAGAGTACTAAATAAATTGAAAGTCTTCTTTAAAAGTTAGAAACTAAAGACAATCAAATAAAAGGAAAAATGCAAAGTCAACCAAATTCACCTAATTGGTATGAACTTGGTTTTGCTTCATATGAAGAAGATACATCCAGTCCATTTAATTCGACAACATCATCTAGGTCTTACAATAGTTCATCCAACTCTCCTAGCAGCAATAGTTCATCTGACAATGATTCTCCACCTCCAGTATCTTCAACTGATTGACGAACATCAATTTACATTAATCCAATTTAAAATAATGGAAATTCAAATCCCCATGTTATAACCCTAATTTGCACCAGACATGCTTACCTAGCATCAGGCCATCTCAGATTCCTTCTTTGCCAAAACACTGTTGAACAACTCTTCTTAAAAACCCCTTTTATAAAGGCCCACGTGCCCTGCTACATTACTGCATGCATGTACACGCTAGCTGACCCAAGACAACCCGCGTGTACCTACAAAAGCACGAAAAAAGGAAAGTTGCTGACGGAACACACAACTTTGGGTAAGTTAACTAAACCTTTCGGCCATGCATGGTCGGACATTTGACCAAATACCTAGCTTCTTCTAGCCTATAAAAGAAGGGTTAGGGGTCCCATTTGGAAGAGGAGAATCATAGTAAAGAAACTATACCCGATTGAGCATTCCCTTTGTCCCAACCTTTAGCCATCCTTGTGCAAAGAGAAGTATAGAGAAAAGAAGTTGGAAGACAGTGGAAGAAGATCTCAGGACCAGGATCGAGGAGAAATAGATGACTTTATCATTGTAAGGTATCATTGTGAAGTTAATAAAAGAATTTATTTTCCCATCCCGCCATATGAGATTGTCATTATTGGAATATTGATTGTATGATTGATTAAATCTCTAACCCATTAGTTCATAGATCAAATGCATGTGGAGTTCTTTGTTTGTCTTTAGTGAATGAAGGTCAGCATTGGGAGGAGAGTTGCAGTCAAAGAACGACCAAGCGCAAAAAGGGATCGACATCAAACATGAAGAATAAGGTACGTCAACTTAATCTCTTGAGCATTGTATTTACATATGAGTAATGGGGGTCTAGGCATGGGATGATGGTAAAACGTAAGAGTCTTTAGGTCATTTCTGCATGCATGATAAAACCCTTAGTGCTAGTCCGTAGGAGGGATTTCCCACCCACAACAGAATTGGAGACCATACTGGGGATCTCTAGGGCTTCTGGGAATATTTTTCTTGGGTATTTTTAAAAACTGCTTTCATTCCTTGTTTTTAAAGTTTCTGCAAAAGTCTGAGCTAACAGAGATTCTGGTCTTCCATACCAGTTATCTCTATTTCTTTGCTTGACTGCATTTGTTTTTTCAAGACCCATAGAGGTACACACAACTTGTATAAGGTCTGCACGCGTGTACCCACGCCCTACCTTCTCACATCCCGCGTGTACACACTAGCTGAGGAAGTGTCAGTCACGTGCATGATTCCAAAAAATTTCTTTTAGAGAGGCAGTCATCCTCTCCCCTGTCAAAAGTAATCCTTCTCAGGGGTTTTCTGGAACTCATTCTAGTCTCTGTTTTTTGTAGTTTTGTAGCTTAGGTTTCACCTCAGATTCGTTTTCTTCTATGAAATTTTCCTTCAATTGTTTTCTTTTTCTGTCAAAGTAAATTTCTGAGTCTTCAAGAGATTATGGTTCTCAATACCAGTAGTGTTTGCCAGTGATTCATTACTTGTCGTTTCATTTTTTTAAGATTTGCAGAGGTACACGCGGCCTGCATAAGGTCTGCATGTGTGTACAGGCACTTTGACCTTACACAACTCACGTGCACACACTAGTTGTTGAACTGTCAGCAACATGCCTGTTGAGAAATTTTTTTAGTTTAAGGAGAGGAAATCATCCTTTCCTTGTCAAGAGTTATACCTCTCAGGGTTCTTGGTCTCTGTGATAGCAGTTTTAGCCTAGGTTGGATTCCAACATAGCTTGCTTTTTCATTGAAAGATTTCTTGTGTTTCCTAGCTTTTTTAACTTATTTTTAGCTTGAAATTTTAAGAAAAATGAGTTGCATTTTGAATCGTGCATTCATCAATTTCTTTTAGAATCTTTTGTTATTTTTTCTTTGATTGGAAGAAAATATAAAAAAAAAACTTATTTTCTTAGATCTCTTTCTTTCCTGGCATTTTCTTTGCATTGATATTTGAAAAAGAAAAGAAATTAGCATAGTGTTGTGTTTTCTTCTAATTTTAAAAGCATTTCAAAAAACAAAAATAAGAAATATAATCATTCTTTGCCAGTGTTCATGTAAGTTTCATCATTTTTCACAAAGAGTCTTAACAACATTGATTGCACTACCATACCCCTTTTGAGTAAATCAAGCCTTAAAAAGAACGCTAATTAAAAATTACTAGACTTTATGTTAGTAGGGTCCATCAACTAGATTAGGCTAGAGCCTTGATTTAGGTTGGAGAGGAAACTCTTCAAGGCTATAAAACAAACATACGAGTCTGTGCTAAGGAGTGTAAAAGTCTAGTATCGTGAAATTTATCTGGGACCCCCCTCTAACACAAGGGATAAACACGAGGTCGCGTGCGGAAAGGTAGCGGAGATAACCCCTCCAAAGATGGACCAATCGTAGTCAAGAACACATATAGAGGGCTTGTCTTGGGATTCTGTCGATTGCATTTTCCATGGAGCTTCGTGGGTCTCGAATCCATTCGAGGTCCTCAGTTTTCTTCCAGACCACTTTCTTTCGATACCCTTGGTAGGTTTCGAGCTTGATACCTTGCTCATTGTGGTCTACCCAACTGTCGACTGTACCCGCCTGGTGACTATTCACGCACTGGAAACCTAGTTGCCTATATTTCTAGTGACATACATAGGTGACTGCGGGGGTATACTGTGGTACCTAGGAAAGACATCAGGACATGCTTTGCAGAGTATACCSAGAGGGTGCTTCCATTTTCGAGTTGCACTTGCACCGGTAAGTTGCTCTAGTGTTGGTTGGTGTAACTGTTCTTCCAACTAGTTAGTCGTTTGCTTGATTTGCCTTTAGGAACTTTTAGTGTGTGCTCTGTGCTCCCTAGTTTTCCATAGTGAGTTAGTCAGTCGTGAATTTGGGTCTCTGACCTAGGGTGGTAGACCACCCACTCCGCCGGTCATCAGGACTTTTTGGTCTTCCGCTTAGAAACGTGGAGCCGCCTCTTTATAGGTGTTGTTTCGATACCACTGGTTTGCCAGAGTCAGTGCGTGAGACTTTTACGGACTTGAACGATCCCGAAAAGGGAGAGCCTGTTCATAAGATCTTCATGGCTAAAGTTCTTGGTGATACCAACCAAGGAGCCCCTTCACAAGGGGATTCTTGTGCTTTTCCCTTCTTCGGAAACGTTGGTGTCCCTATGATGGCCACTTTGTACATTCCTGAGTTGAATATGGGACTACCGGTTTGGTTGGGTACCATTCCAAATGTCCCGAATTCTCTTGACGCTTCTCAGTTAAGCACCTTAAGTCATGGGCACCCTGTTGATGTTTCTTCGTCAGCAAAGTATTCTCCTCCTCCTTCTCCCGCCTCTGGTGAAATTACAGTTACTAGTAACCGAAAGTCTAAACAAAATAGAAAGAGGAAGAATAGGAAGAAGAAATCACCAACCTATGCGAGTCATGTTGGAGATAGGTCGAAAACCTCTACAAGTCATGTTGAAGACCAGCACCCAGCCTCTGCAAGTTATGCTGGGGACACACACTCACCCTCTGCAATTCATGCTGGGAGAAAAAGTCCAGTCATTGCTAGTCATACTGGTAATAGGTCTGTAGCCTTTGCAAGTCATTTTATCGACCCATCGCTAACCTCTACAAGTCATTTGGAGATGTGCAACCAACCACTGTTGGTCATGCTAGGGGCATTGATTCTATTGAGAAGCCTAGATAGATAGGACGTAAACCTAAGTTCCCTTGTAATATTTGCAAGGGAGATCACCTTACTCATTTGTGCCCTGACATTCCAGAGGTACAAACATTGTGGTCCTTGTCTGCAAGCTCTTCTGATTCTGAGTCTTCTCAAGTTTCCTCACAGTCTATTCAACCTTTGGTTGAGAAAGTGGTCACGCTGATGCAGTCATCGGTTGATCCCACTCCTCTTTTGGGGGGTGAGGTGCCTTTAGACCATGTAGTCTCGCAGCCTAGTCAACCATGGGTTGTGAAAGTGGTCATGGCGATGCAGTCATCGGCTGATTCCACTCCTATTTTGGGGGGTGAGGTGACTTTAGACCATGTAGTCTCACAACCTATTTAGCCATTGGTTGCAAAAGTGTTCATGTCAATGCAGTCATCGGATGATCCCACTCTTCTTTTGGGGAGTGACGTTTCTACCGACTATGTTTTTAGCATTTCCAGTTTAGTACTTTTAGAACAAGGGGGCATTCTGCTCATTCCAAGAACACCCCCTCTAAGCCCTAGGATGGTTTCCTTTGATTGGAATGACCTTGTTGAGACTCGTCTTCCCTCTGCCGCACCTTTTCAAATAAGGGTTGAAGTTAATTCAACAAACATTTATCGGTGTATTGTGGATGAGGGAGCCTCTGCAAGTATTTTATCCTCCTTGGTTTGGAAAGTCTTGGGATCTCCCGAGATTGTGTCTTCTTCGCATGAGTTGTTGGCTTTTGACAAACGTCCTAGTGAATATTTGGGGGTTCTTCCTCAGTTACCTATATCTTTAGGTGGAAAGTATGTCATTGTTGATGTTATAGTGGTGCAAGGCCCGTTAGATTTCAATATGCTTCTCGAGCATGATTATGTATATGCTATGAATGTTGTGGTGTATACACTCTTCTGGGTGATGCATTTCCCTCACAATGGAAGCATTATCACTATCGACCAGCTGGCATCTGATAATCACCATCCTAATTCAACATTATTTCAAACTACCCCTTTATATGTTCCTAGCGTTCATGTAGACTCTACCCCGCCACGGGTTAATTACGTGGCATCTTATCCTCGATGTTCAATTGCTTCTAAGAAGGAACCTGTGAAATCATGTTGGCCTTCTCGAGACTTGGTCTCAACAATTGATCCATTGGTTTATCCAATGGGGGCATGGGAGCCCTTGTTTCCCCCTCTTAGTCCAAGTGGGCTTGAGTATCCTTCTGAGTTTGATCTCGTTGTTTGTAGATCCTCAATCCCTCATGCTTTTGATTCTTCACTGATAGACTCTGCCAGCCCTGGCCATAACCTCCATCGTCATATGGAGTATGGTCAGTTTACTTCACCCTTTGGGACTGTCGACCCTCGTTTGCGTGATTTCTCAAATTTTGAATTTCCTTCAGATGAGGATATCCTTGAAGCCATGACTACGGTTTCTATACAGAGGGAGGAATTACACCGTGGTTTGTGTTTTCTTCCCTTTTGGGAGACTTTCCAAGTTGGCTATTGAAGAGAATCTTGGTCTGAGCCTAGCAGCAGGCTCTACCTGAACCAGTTTTATACATGAGTCATAGCCCCCAATGGGTCTTCTTTTAAGCACTTTTTAGACCCTCTAAACATGAAAAGATTATCGAGCAATATTGTGGCCTTTCACGCTCGTTAAACTAAAATTTGAAGTCACGTCTATCCGGTGGTAGTTTACCCCTTTTTCGATCTGGACGGTCAACTATACGAACAAAGTTATACTCTAAGGAACTTCAGTTCTCTAGAAGAGTACTCTCAGGTATCATTTTAACCCTTTTTTAGGCCTGAGGGACTAAATGTACGAAAAAGGAACCCCCACGGAGTCCATAGTTAAGCTCTTTTCAGACTCCCTAAAATTGAAAAGATCGTTGAGTGACCTTATTCTTTCACACTCGTTAAAATGGTCCAGAAGAACATTCCTGACAGATTCCATAGTTAAGATTTTTTCAGACTCCTTAAAAATGAAAAAATGGTCGAGTGATCTTGTCTTTATCACACTCGTTAAAATGGTTTTGAATCGACATCTTTTCAATGCTAGTTTACCCATTTTTCGAACCAACTAGACTACCTTCGAAAAAGGTACCCTAGTGGAGTCTCCTTTTACGTTTTTCAGAGTCTCTAAATATGAAAAACCGCTGAGCTTACCTTCTTTGGGCTCGTTAAACTTACATCGAAAGACGTTACCATTGTGTGTTTTATTAATCACATTTGCATACCCGCGTCTTTGGCCTAATTCCGGCTCCATGTTGCTCTCAACTGAACCATCTAAAGCATGCCTTATACGCAATCCCTGTAGCGATTTGCCTCTGTGTCTTGACACCTTTGGCCCCTGGAGGATTTTTCCCAAGTGTACTTACTTTGAACATCAATATTGTCCTTTCACCTTGAACTTATATGTTTGCAACACTCATTCATCCTTTGTAACGTAACATTCTTTTATTCTTTTTCCAAAATTATTGAAAAAGACAAAAAAATCAAATATACCCCAAAAAGAGGAAGGGAAACATATTTTCTTTATTGGAAGCATAATGAATCACCCTTGGATAAAGCACATTTGTCCATTTGTTTGTCAAACTATGGGATTTACTATGATCTTAGGAATTTGTTCTCGCTACATAGAGATGTGTCCTCCTCCGTTTGGTTATTCTTCCAAACATATGGAGAGTTTGAGTTGCCTCCTACCTCATAAACTTATGTCAATTCCATGTTGCATGAGTCTCATCATTTGTCATGCTATTGTCCAAGGGAAGTTTTTACCAAGCCTGAGTCGACCCCTCTGCAGTTTGTCTCTTGCCCTCATGCTCGGCCATCCTGAACGTCCAATCAAGTCTTTGTTTGAAATCAATGAAGCCTTCAGTCTGATCATCAAGATTCTCTAGTCCATGACCGATGGGCCGTCAAAGACCTCTGGGTAGTGAAGTCGTACACTCATATTACACTCCTACCTGAGTTTTGAAGATTTTGAATTTGTTGCTCGAACTTTGAATACCTCATCTCTAGCCATCAGGCCTTATTAGCTTCTAGAAGATGGATACTCTACACATATATCTTTTTGATTTTGAGATGTAGCTCCATTGTGTATTTCTCACGGCTACACTTTATATAGTTATATGGCATGGATCTACAATGTATTTGATTGGTATCCATGATTTTATTTTATCCTGAGCATGGGTATGCCCACCTTGGTGAGACAATTATTATTTTGTAGACGACACCTCCCAATTTCTGGTCCCTGGGCTCACTTGTTCGGCACATCGGTGAAGATTGATAATGTATTTTGGCCATCAGATGCTCTTCTGACCTCACACATTAGGGGGCATTTTTATAACCCTAATTTTCACCAAACATGCTTACCTGGCATCAGGCCATCTCAGATTCCTTCTTTTCCAAACCACTGCTAAACAACTCTTCTTAAAAACCCCTTTTATAAAGGCCCACGCGCCCTGCTACATTACTGCACACGTGTACACACTAGCTGACCCAAGACAACCCGCGTGTACCTACAAAAGAACGAAAAAAGGAAAGTTGTTGATGGAACACACAGCTTTGGGTAAGTTAACTAAACCTTTCGATCATGCATGGCCGAACATTCAACCAAATACCTAGATTCTTCTAGCCTATAAAAGAAGCGTTAGGGGTCCCATTTGGAAGAGGAGAATCATAGTAAAGAAACTATACCCGATTGAGCATTCCCTTTTTCCCAACCTTTAGCCATCCTTGTGCAAAGAGAAGTATAGAGCAAAGCAGTTGGAAGACAGTGAAAGAATATCCCAGGACCAGGATCAAGGAGCAGTAGCTGACTTTATCATTGTAAGGTATCATTGTGAAGTTAATAAAAGAATTGATTTTCCCATCCCGCCATATGAGATTGTCATTATTGGAATATTGATTGTATGATTGATTAAATCTCTAACCCAATAGTTCATAGATCAAATTCATGTGGAGTTCTTTGTTTGTCTTTAGTGAATGCAGGTCAGCATTGGGAGGAGAGTTGCAGTCAAAGAATGACCAAGCATGAAAAGGGATCGACATCAAACACGAAGAATAAGGTACGCCAACTTAATCTCTTGAGCCTTGTATTTACATATGAGTAATGGGGGTCTAGGCATGGGGTGATGGTAAAACGTAAGAGTCTTTAGGTCATTTCTGCATGCATGATAAAACTCTTAGTTCTAGTTCGTAGGAGGGATTTCCCACCCATAACACCCCAAACCAGTGAACATCAACTACCAAAATGGGCAGTTCAACTTTTGAAAGATGTAAGGCCTAATGAGCAGAATAAAATAGGAACAAGGGGATCACGCAACAGTGAAAGAAATTTTGCCTTGGTAGCAAATGATTTTACTGAACCTTCCACATACAAAGAAGCAGTAAAACATAAAGAATGGAAACAAGCTATGGTTGAGGAGTATCAAGAAGTAATTGATAACAACACTTGGAAACTTGTTGATTGTCCTACAAGTGTTAAACCCATCGGATGCAAATGGGTTTACAGAATTAAATACAACCAACATGGAAAAATTGACAAATATAAAGCATGACTTGTGGCTAAAGGTTTTATGCAGCAGGAAGGCATTGATTATGAGGAAATTTTTTCTCCTACATCTAAATGGAATACCATTTGATTAACACTTGCATTGGGCGCTCAGAAAGGTTGGACAGTTCATCAAATGGATGTAAAAAGTGTTTTTCTCAATGGATACTTACAAGAATATGTATATATGCAACAACCACAAAGTTTTGAAATTGCAGGGCAGGAACATAAAGTCTGCAAATTAATTAAGGCTTTATATGGGTTAAAGAAAGCTCCCCGGGCTTGGTATACCAAAATTGATGAATATCTTAGGAAGGTTGGTTTTCAACGAAGTGAATCTGATGATACTTTGTATATCCGTCAATAGGGTCCATATATGGTGATTCTTATTATGTATGTATATGATTTGATCACTACAGGAAACAATGATGATCATATTGCACAGGTGAAAAAGGAGTTACATGCAGGTTTTAAGATGACTGATTTGGGACTACTTCACTACTATCTTGGAATTGAAGTATTCGAACGTCCACATCATATTTCATTTCTCAGAGTAAGTATGAAGCATAAATTCTTCAGCGGTTTGGCATGCAGGATTGCAAACCATCTCTTACCCATATGGAACAACACTTGAAACTTTCAAAATTTGAAGGGGGGGGGGATGGTAGACAACACTATTTATAGATAGTTGATTGGCAGCTTGATTTATTTGAAAAACACTCAACCAGATCTATCTTATGCAATCAATATTCTTTCACGCTTTATGCAGCAACCATAGGACAACCATTGGAATTCCACCAAAAGAGTTCTTTGATATATCCAAGGAACAAAAGATTTTTGTCTTCTTTACAAAAAGACTAAAAATTTTGTACTTGGTGGATTTTCAGATGCCGACTTTGCCTGAAGTATTAATGATCGAGCATCAACATCAGGTTATTTAATGAGCATGGGTTCAACAACAGTGTCATGGAATTGTAAGAAACAAGCTACAGTGGCCACTACTACCGCAAAAGCAGAACATATCTTAGCCTGGGAAGCAACATGTGAAATTGTTTGGTTACGCAGAATTTTACAGGACTTGGGCATTTCTCAAGCAGAAGCTACAACATTATTCATCGACAACCAGTCAGCCATTAATCTTGCCAAGAATCCAGTTTTTCATTCAAATACAAATCACGTGGACACCAAGTATAATCATATCAGATCACTCATTGCAAAGGATGTCATCAAGCCAATTTATTGTCCTTCAGAAGATAAGATCTCTGACATTTTCACGAAACCTCTTGGCAGAATAAAATTTACTAAGTTCAGGGATGAACTTGGTATCTGTTGTAATGTATCTTTGAATCATAGGGGGGAACGTTAGATAATCCAAAATACAAATATCATAGTTTAATAAGTTAGAATAAAATTATTATTAATTTAGGATATTAAATTAATAATCTAGAATATTTTGGAGACATTTAGAAATAAAGTATTGTTGTAAAAGATATGACTCTAGAAAGGTGTCGCATCTTAGGCTATAAATTAGGAGTATAGTTAGAAGATTGTTAAGATAGAATTTATTGTAAATGGACACTTGTTTATTTGATAAGTTATCCATAACTAGAGTTTGTTAAGACATTTAGCTTATATATAGCTCATTGCAAGAGTGTTAAGTTGTTCGGGTGTAAACTTTTGCAAAGTATCATATGTAAAAAAAAAATCTTATTTAATAAAAGTGTGTGTCTGAGGACACTTCTACCATTAGGCATCCGTCTAGCTGGTGTCTGATGCTTCTGCGCACCAGATGACACCTACCCTGCTAGTCTCACTGGAGTCCTGCTCTGACCCCCGCTGATAAGCTCCTCCTCTGCTATGAGGGCCTTATGAATGACATCATGCAAGGTCTGAGGCATCACAATCCTAACCTTTTCACATATGCTAACATTAAGGTCGAACAAGAACCTGTTGACCTTAAGTTTCTTAGTATTAAGGTGTGGAGCATACCAAAGAAACTCCGTAAAATGGGCCTTGTACTTGGGCACCGTACGACCGTCCTGTCGTAAGTCGTTGAACTCATTGAGTTGACGCTCAATGAATTCCTCTGATAGGTACCTCTCTTGGAACCATTCCTTGAACAGTTCCCATGACACATCTTCGACGACCATGTTCAATTGTGGAAGGAGCATCTTCCACCATAGAAGAGCGCTCCCCTTTAGTTGGAATACTGCCATGCAAACTTTCATGTTGGAGATATAGTCACGAAGTGCAAAGCACATCGCCATATTATCCAACCATGCCTCAGTAGCTACACCATCCGGGGCACCAAATAACTTAGGAAATTTGACCTTCTCGAGTTCACGGTGAATGCTACCAGTACTGAATAGAGTGCACGGTGGACCCTCAGGGGGTGTCGATGCCCTGGCCTCATCTTTGTCCAAACGGATGATCAAAGCCTCAGAGATCCGCTGAAAAGACCTCATTAACCAAACCACATCACCCACCACCATCTTCTCCTAACCGACAACCTATTCATCTCCCTGAGGGTTAGACCCCTCAAGTGTGGATGCTACTGGAGTCGTCGTGCCTCCTCCCCTAGCACCCCATCATCTACCTCCGCGATGTCCTCTAACCATGATTACCTACACGAATACAAGTCAACTTAATTAGCAACATTATAATCAAATATCATATCAGCGAAATCCATAGTGTTCCCAAGTTGCGGGTTGAACCCCGCTCTGATACAATATGTAACGACCCCATCGTTACAACTACAAGTGAAGCAGAAAGTGAAGTTTTTTTTTTGTTTTTAGGCAGGAAGGAAATGACGAAAAACAGTTGAACTACACAACTAGGAAATGAACACAAGCACCCAGATCAAGAAATAGACAACTACGACTCCACGCACTAGCACAAGGAGCAACTGAGAGAAACATGTGTAAACCAACATATAGAAATGACTACCCTCCCTACACAAACATGAAAACACCTACAAGATAAAGGAAAACACCCACCATCCCGATACAACGACCTCGATGACCAGTAACTAGAACCTCTATGGTGCACCAGAACAAATGCATGAAGGTGTTACAACCCAGGCACCAACAACAACTACAATGAACAAACACCCACAATGGGTAGCACAGACTCTGGCGCAGTTATCATTCACCTCTTTCCATTAGGGTGTGCAATTATCCCCTCATTGGGAATCATGTCGTCGCCAGGTGATAGGCGTGACAACAATTTTGGTGCAACAAAATAATTGGACCCTAATCACAAGCAAAACTCAATGCGCTAGGAGATCAAGTTAAATATCTAACCCCTGACGACTAACCCTAGCACCCAATCGACAAGTCAACAAGACGACTATGACTTTCACACAACACAACAATTTCCTTGCACAAAAAAATCAATCTGTATATATTAAATGATCATTATTAAACAATTGTTCGTTGCAACTAAAATACAATTCCCAATGTGAGATAAATATTCCCTAAGGAGAAAATCGTCATCTTTGATTGAACAATTATGAAGGGTATTATTTAAAACAATGAACCAATGCTCCTTAATACAATAAAACAATGTCCTTTAAAACCAGATAAGCTATCGTTTAGACTGAACTATCAATAAAATTTTCTATCTAAGGAACACATTTAAAATCCCTGTCTAGAAATCTATAAGTTAATATTACTGTAGTTGTTGTTTTTATTTGGTAAATATTGATAATTATATTGTAACGAAAGATAACATTACAAATTCGTTGAGTGAACAATTCAAAATCGTTGAGTAAAAATATATCTGTCGAAATTCAAATCAAGGGAAGGGAAACTCTATAAGATTACATAGATCACTAATGTCAATTCGCTAAAGGGTTCGCTATCATCAAATGAAATTTCTACCATATATCGCTACTTCCTTTGTTGTCATACACAACAGTAAGGAAATTAATCGCTTACGAACAAAGGCTAACTATTACACAACTTAATGCTATTAATTCACAATAGAATTGTTGTTAGAAGCTAATTTTGTCAACAATAAAGACATGCTATCCAGATTCCCTGTGCATGGAGAATTATGAAATTCGTTGTGTCTTTCATGGAATGAAATGCAGGCATAAGTACATAATTGCAGTTGTATTTAAACTTGCAGCTATAACATTAATGAATGCAGACATATATAAAACAAAACAACACGCCGACATATATAATCATTGTTCCTTAATAAAAGAAAACTTTGTCAAAATACTCTATTGTTATCTATGAATTATATGGTGTCACTATTTACTAACATATGATGTCACTTCCAGTTAAATATATTAAATATGCATGATTAGCTAAACCATACCTATTCATTAAATTGCTATGCAAACATCTAAATTTGTTGTCAAATAGAAAGGCTATCCACAATACTAATTTGTTGTCCAGAGTGGTACTTGTTAAACAGTCGTTATCATAATAACTCTAAAAAACTCACTGTCATAAATCGATATGCATAATCATTCAAATTCTCTAAGTTCCATCATAAATATTCGCCAAGTTGTATAAAAATCGTTGTGTGCCTTAATAAAAATTTGTGTGTGCTAGCATAACAATTTTGTTGCCCGTTCTAATTCTAGAAGCGCTACATAAAAATGATTCTTTATCTGAACAGTTTGATTATACATCATCTCCCACACAGTCTATAGATTAATAATAAATGCTAATTCATGGTCAACAAAAAGGGGTAAATCATTGTCTAATACAATGGTATTCGTTGTCTGAAATGGTGATAAAATCATGTCTAGAAATTCGTTGTCAGACAACAAATAAATGATACAGTAATTTAATGAAATCATGGGTAAAATCGTGGTTTAATGAAAACCCGGGTGTAAAATACAATTCAGAAACACGAAGTAAAAAAAAATCGGTGTGAAAAGGGCATTTACTATCTACCACTAGTTGGGTTTCATCATTGCTGCCAAGCATTTCGCTGTTGTGCATTAACATTCAAATCGTTGAGTTTAACATCAAGTTCGCAGGGTTCAATCAATAAAAATTGTGGAGTTTTACCAACCAAAATTTTGTTGAGTTTAACATCAAGGTTGTTGTCAATAAAAGCTAGGGAAGACTCAGTCATGAAGATTCAAACTCCATCATAAAATAAAAAGAAAACATGGTCCAAAGAAGGGTAAATTAGCAATATAAAAATGTATAAACCAAGGGTAATGTTGCAGGGTAAAATTTGCCATTAAAAGTAATAATTTGCAGAGGAAAATCACATGCCAGAAGTGTTAAACGTAAGGTAAAATCGCCTTCAAAATATATTAGAATGCGGAAGGAAAATCGCAGTGGAATGTATTGAAACACAGCCCATAGATAATAAGCAATGTGGTCATTAAAATTGCAGAGAGCGAAGATGAATCAATACACAGAGGTATCCAAATGCAAGAAGGTGCAAGACAATCAATCAACCAAGAACAATCAATAGGGGTAGACACCTGGGCAAAACTATCCTTCTCTCATCATCCATGCACAGAAAAGCAGGGCATTAGAATCTATAGGTCGTTATGCACCAAAGTGATGACCGTCGATTCGGCTCCTAGCCAACTGCTCAGGCATGGATTGATGATCTAGGGATGAGGACGAAAGATAAGGCACAATATCATCAAATAATCAATACAACAAAAACAAAACATTCATAGCAATCAAGGATCGGTGGCCAAGGAAATCAATCGATGTCGCGAGCGTAAAGCTATGATGAATTTAAGTTCTCGATTAAAAATGCTAAGAAAAACACTTTCTTTACACAATAAAAAGTACAGAAATGAAATCGCAAGTACAATATTTATCTACCATTCAAAATAAAAGCATGTGTACCGTAGCCCAAGGTGACAGCTCCAAGTCGTTGTCTCATGCGCTCTGTCCAACTCTCACTTACTGACCGATGTGACTTCACCGGTACCTCACAGCCAATACTAGGGGTACTCTTCTTCCCCCTTAGCCCCCTGAGCCGCAAAGGGGCCACGCACTCTAACCAATGAACAACTAGCAACTAGCTCACCTTTCAAGGTCAAGCTACCACTCGTTACCCGAGCTGGGTATCCCAACTCCCACAAGATAAGTCAATCAAGAAACAAATTATGCAGCGTAACGTTACGCATAAAAGAAGATATCCATACTCCTCCTCCTCCATCCTTTATATAGAGTTTCTGAGTGGTTTCTTTCCAAAATTCCCATTTAATTTATTTTTCATCAAGTTAATTTAGAAAAAACCTTCCCCATACACATGTCACCCATCCCCTTAGTTGCACCAGAAATTAATTTCATTAATTATTTAATTACTCCTATTTCCCTCACCCACCTAAAATCATTCCTAAAATCTCTCCTTGGTGTCCCCATATTCTCTTACACAAATTAAATGACTTGTTCCCTTACTAAATTCCTAGTTGAGTTCATATTTAGAAGGTTCTTAAAGGCAAGATTCCTTACTAAGTTAGTCCTTCTTATTTTTCCTTAAGTTTCCCTTTTTCTTTATGTTTCCCCTTTTCCCCTTAGTTTCCTATTTCTTTTAAGTTTCCATCTTTTCCCTTTTTATCTAAAACTCAAATTAGCAAGTGTAGAAAAATTACCTTTTACCCCTTTTCTTTTTTAATTAATAAATTTTAATTAGCATATGTAGAAAAACAATCAATTCCCTTTTAAAATTTTAATCCCTCAATATAATTTGATTTTAATAAATTAATTGAATTTCTTACCCCCTCTCTTCACATGTTTAATGATTATTATTATTATTATTATTATTATTATTATTATTATTTACCACAAGTATCACTTAGACCTAGATTTTATTTTCCTAGGTTGGGCGACATTTTTATTAGAGAAATTGTTTTTAATTTTTTCTTATCACATCATTTGTTTGAAGGCCATCTAGGTTTATTCACTTATTATTAAACAATGCAGACGTGCCCTTCGGGATGCACTAGGTGCTCCAAGGGTGCCACTCACCTCATTCCATTTCCCTTGTGTGACATGCCCTTCAGGACGCACTATGTGCTCCAAGGGTGCCACTCGCCTCTTGACTGACTTGGTAGACATAAAAAACCCCTGGAGTCAATACTTCATCAGGTGATCTTGTGGGAGACTAAGGGAATCTAAGGAATAATGCCTCTTCCTTATTGCGTGCCCCTTAGAATCATCGTGAATGACTGTCGCAGTCTGCCCTCGCGACATCATGGATCTTCTCGAACTAGGTAATCGTTAACCTACAGTTCAAGCCATGACGAGAGTTCTAGTAGGGTGTGGCAGGGCTACTTTCCACACCTCTCCCTCAACGTCTCTGGTTTTCGTGCATGACCCCTCTACTCCACATGTGAGTCTGGTCAGCAAGCTATTATCAGCTTCCATCATCAATGAATCATGTCAGAAACAAAATCAATCATCATAACATCTAATCAAATACACATATGTCATATCAAACAACAATCAAACCCCAATAGCTCACTCCCTGACTCGATCCGGAGTCCAAGGGGTTTCATCGATGCCTCTGCATCCTAGGGGTCCAAATTCCTGCACACTCAGGAGAACCCTGTCAATAACACATGTCTATGTAAATGCAAAAAATAACATATAATCACATCCATAATGCCTCATAATCATAATCAACGACCAATAGTATAATAATCCAGATCACTTGCAAGCAAGTTTCCTCGAAGAATAAGTTCTCTCAGTGCACGCAAGAGCGAGATGTTACACTTTGTTTTAAACTTGATATACCATTCCAAAAAAGTCAAACAATCTTATTAACGCAATAACCAAGAAATCAACATCCATATCTAGGCTTACATGCATCACAGTTGGGTGAAGTCATTTATGTGAGTGTATGGTTGTGGAGAGGAGAGTAGGTGGTAGTGTAGGGGAGTTTGGGTTATCCTTAATGGGCTTACAAACAGAAGATCAAACTTGTGTGAGTGTGATGCATGCAAACCAAGTGGAGCAGATGCATCAGAAGCATGCATACAAACCAAGTGGAAGCGATGCATGGATGCTACATGAAATGTAATACATGCAAATACTTGCATGTAGATCAAAATGATCATGTTCCAGGCATATTTATTTTTAAAAGAATCATGATATTTGTCTTTAGTAACATTAAATGATAACCTAGAATCCACATTGTTAGATACCTAATCCTTAGGGATTGAGGTACTTTATAAATATTATTATAAATACTATTTAGGAGAAATATGAAGAGTCATAGGTGAATAGGAAGAGTCATTTGAACCTCTTTGAAGATGAAACCAAATATCACCTCAAATTTTATTTATGAATGTCTCATGTTAATGCAAGTCATATGTGGAGTTACATATTCCCTCTATCCATACCCGGCATGAATTTGGTATCAGAGCAGGTTTTAACTCCATGATTCTCTCCTCCCCTGGGCATTTCATTCCCCCACGTGCATAAATGTCTCTTTGCAGGACTATCTCTTTGATTATTGTCTATGTCATTACTCTGCATTGGTGCTAGGGTTTCCTCTCCTATCTTCCTTATCCTTTGTTGGATGACTATCCTTGCACCATCCTTTCCTCCATAGAGAAGAAAAATACCATTAATCTTCTTTTTCATTAGTTCCATCCCACATGTGAGGTTGAGTGGCACCTCCCTCTCTCGTTTATATCCTCCCAACCCATTTCGACATCATTTTTTGTCTCTCAATATCTACAAGAGTGGAGCAGAGTTAATCGGGGCTAAAATTCTAGTCTCGTTGGACAAGTTTGGCTTGATATATTTTTTTATTTTGAAGCGAATTCCTATTCAACTCCACTTAATGAGTTTTGACTTATAATATCCCATATATGGTTAATGTCTACTTAATTTTTTATTTTCCCACTTCAGATACATGAAAGTGAAGTGCTATGATTACTGGCCTAACAATGCTATATATTTCCAGCGATTACCACTACGCAAATAATTTCTATTTCACTAATGATTTTACCTGCAAGTTTCCATTGCCATTATGTCAAGGGTTTTTCCAGCGAGTTTCCATTTCCATTGAGGGTTTTTCCTACAATTTTCCATTTCCATTATGTCGAGGGTTTTACCTGGAAGTCGCCATTTCCATTGCATTAATGGTTTTGCTTGCAAGTTTCCATTTCCATTGCGAAGAACTCTTAATTTAGGATTAATTTGTTTAGTATTGTATTCTATGGCTAGTAAAAATTATTAAAATGTTGTGCATATTCTCGTTTTCTTTTGATAAGTAAGGGTAATGAATCACCAAAAACATCTTGTATGCTTGTTAGACTAGTAGTCTTCAACTTTAGTATTTCTTATTGAATAGTTGACTAGTTTCTTTGTGATTTCCTTGTCTAATTTATCCATTGGAAATGTACATTAGGGTTTCTCATTATAGTGCAACAGTTTGTTTTCTACTCTATCCTTAAAATGTACAATGTGTGAACAACGTCATATTGTGAAATAAATCCATTATATTATTGAATGTCTACACGTTGTTCTTTTCTTTAAGATTTATATTGCAAGTGTTAGGGAAATCACAATGTTGAAACATTACTGAATGTTTCCACCACTCTAAGAGGGTATTTTAGCCTTGAATCCTAACATTAACACCACAACAAATGAAATCTACAAATTTTACTTTGAAATTGCCAAAACCATAGTGGTTATTGCACTACGATTGAAAGAAATGGATAAATGAAGTCCATCACATTTGACTCTTTGGTGGAGAAAGATGAAAAATGTGAGAAAGATTTTGGAAAGAATGTAACTCATCCCACTAGAGGGATTGTGTGTCTTTCTTAGAAATGGAAGCGTAAATCACATGATTCTTCTAGAAGAGAAGGTAGTAAAAGAGGATGTGGAAGAAAGAATTTTAGAGGTGGGTAGGCACAATCAAGATGAGATATATGATATTCATTGTGTCTGTTACGGAAATATGGGTCACATGAAGCAAAGACATGCATATTCCCATGGGGGAAGATAAAATACAAGTTGGATCAGAAAGAAGACAAATGTAAAGCATCAAATCTAGAAAAAGGTAAAGCACCTTAATCGACTCATTATATTGTTTCCCATTGCATGGTTGCTTGACATAGGTGCAACATGCCACATGACCTTTCAGAGAGACTTGTATGAATATTTAAATGACAATGTAGATGGTATAGTCTACTTTGTAGATAAATCAAGTCTCAAACCTTTGGGAATTGACACCTTCGTGCTTAAATTGCTTGGATTCCCATATTTTGTGTTGCACGATGTGCTTTATCTTCCTGAGTTGTAAGAAACTTGCTATATATTGTGCACATTTGATAGCAAGACCACTCTATTCATATCTTTGGTGGAAAAGTTAAAATAAGGAAGGCTTCTGAAAACATGGTCGTTATGATAGGAGTGGAGGATGGAATATTTTTGAAGACGAAAGGGACATCTTCTTATGCAGATAATTGTGAATACCTCTCTCACCACAATGAAGGTACATTGACATCTAGTCTCTTATGGCATGCTAGATTTAGAAACATTAATTATGATAGCCTTCATTTGTTGAAAATGAATGGTTTTTCTGGTTTGCCTACTATTCCTAGGAAATTGAAGCAATGTGATGCTTGTATCCTTAGAAAACATAGCATATAACATTTATGTGATTCCACTTCCAAAGCATGTAGAAAACTTGGATTAATACATTATGATTTGTGTGGCCCCGTGCATGTTCCATATACTAATGGAAATAAATATATCATGTCTTTTATTGATGATTACACCAAGATGTGTGGGGGGTACTTGTTGAAAGATAAATCACAATATTTTGAAACTTTAAAAAAAATTCATGTATGGATCCAAAATGAAGCACAATCACATATTGTCACTCTTTGTATTTATTATGGAAGAGAATATACATCTAATGAATTTGAAAAATATATTTTCCAACATGGGATTCAACATCAAACCACGGCTCCATACAATCCTCAACATAATGGTTTATTTGAAATAATGAATAGGACTCTCTTAAGTATGGTTTGTTCCATGATGTTTTTCAAAAATGTGAAATTGATGTTTTGGGATGATGTGGTTCTATGTGTAGCATATGTGAAAAATAAGATTCTTTCTCATGCTCTTGGGAACAATACTCCTTGTGAAATATGTATGGTTGCATTCATTTGGTGAGGCATTCCAGGGTCTTTGGTTCCACCTGCTATGTCTTAATTCCTAAGGAGAAAAGAAACAAGCTTCATGCAAGGAGTTGAAAGTGCATCTTCTTGGGGTACTAAAATAACACCAAGGAATATTTTCTTTACAATGAGGTAAACAAGAAGGTCACTCCTTCAAGAGATGTGAATTTTATTGAATCCACCAAGAATGATAAAAAAAAATTAGCGACAACTTGATCATCTAGATAGATTCACCTCTGTAAATAAATATCATAATTTTAATAATGAGATTCCACATCTTCAAGCGGGGTTCTATATCTTGAATCAATCTTTGGAATCTCCTTTTGAAGCACCATCTCCCCCTCATGAAGAAGTTCCAACCACTTCATCAGAACATGAAGTTTGTTTGGATGATGTGATTGAGAGGATTGAAAGGTTTAACCTTGATGGAAATGCAACACCATCTCAATTAATGGAGCAACCTAGACCATCTCAAAAAGGTCCACCAAAGTGGCTCATAAATACACTTGAAAGTGTCCATCCTAATGAGGTTGAAAAGACAAGAAACAAAAGTTATACAAGACAAGATGGAGGTTATGTACATGATATGGATGTTTCATATGATTATGAAGTGAATTTATCTACTAAATTTGAACCAAATTCCTTTGAATAAATTGCTTCTCATGATGAGTGGAATGAATCCATTAAGAAAAAATATGATGTTATCATCAAGAATGGGACATGGAAGTTGGTGGATTCTCCATTTGGAACCAAACCAATTGGCTACAAGTGGGTCTTCAAGAACAAGTACAAATTAGATGGCTCACTTGACAAGAACAAAGTGAGGCTCGTGGAAAAAGGATTTGCATAGAAAGAAGGCATTGATTATGAGGAGATTTTTTCCCCCATAGAAAAATGGGATACTATTCATACTCTATTTTCCTTGGCAACAAAAAATGGATGGAAAGTTTATCAAATGGATGTGAATACTACTTTCTTGAATGGATACTTGAAAGAGAATGTCTTCATGTCTCGGCTAGAAGGTTTTGTTGTGAAGGGGCAATAATAAAAAGTATGCAAACTCATCAAATTATTATATGGCCTTAAACAAGCACCGCAAGCCTGGTATGAAAATCTAACTACGCATCTTCTAAAATTGAATTCCAAACACTTTAATGTTGATGATGCAACTATGTTTGTCAAGAAAGTTGTAAAAATTGTTGTATATATTGTAGTGTATGTATATGATCTATTGATAATAAGGAACAATGAAAGCTATATTACATCCATAAAAAAGAATTGAATAAATTCTTTGAGATGATATATTTGGGACATCTTCACTACTACTTGGGCATTGAAGTGACTCAAAATCCAAAGTACATATTCATCTCCAAAAATAAGTACATTAGATAATTCTTGAACAAGTTTGGCATGGTTGAGTGTAACTCTCTCTCTACTTCAATGGAACATAATTTGAAGCTCACATCAAAACAGGGGAATGAATTTGAGGATGCAACCAAGTACATATAGCTTATGGAAATCCTTATCCACCTTACCACCATCAAAACATATATATCATTTGTTGTTGGGATTCTTTCTATGTTCATGAAAAAACCCCATGAAGGACATTGGTCTGCTACAAAAAGTGTTCTAAAATACTTGAAGGGAACTCAAGACTTGGGAATCAAGTATTATAAGGTGGGTGAATTCAACTTAATTAGATATTTCGATTTAGACTTTGATGGAGATAAAGAAAATGGAGTGGAAACTTTAGTCTATATCATGAGTCTTGGATCAACAAAATTCTCCTAGAGATCACACAAATATTCAATTCCAATGTATTCCACAACAAAGGGAAAATATGTGGCAATTGTAGAAGCAACAAAGGAGATTGTGTGGCTCAGGAAAATACTTGAAGGTTTGCAAGAGAACGATTGAATTCAACTCCACTTCTAGTTTACTATATTTCTACAATCAAGTTGGCCAAGAATCTCAAATTCCTTGATCAAACTAAGCACATCAACACAAAGTACCAATTGATTTGATATCATGTAGAGACCAAGACTATTCACTTGATACATTGTTCCACAATTGAGAAAATTGCAGACATCTTCCCTGAAGTGCTTGGAAGAGAAAAATTTGAAAAGTTCAAAATGATGCTTGGACTCACAAACACCCCTTCAGATTAAGGGGAGGAATGTTAGACAACTAATCCTTAGGGATTGAGGTACTTTGTAAATATTATTTAGGAGAAATATGAAGAGTCATAGGTGAATAGGAATAGTAATTTGGACCTTTTGGAAGATTAAACCAAAGTTAACCTCATATTGTATTTATGAATGTCTCATGTTAATGAAAATCATCTTTGGAGTTACGTATTCCCTCTGTCCATACCTGGCCTGACACACGTCACCAAAAAAAATAATGTTTATCCATGTCAACATTTTTTGGGTGTAGTTTGCTTACATGGACATAATGTAACTTAAGAAAAGTCACAGTGAAAGTTTCTTAAGAATCAATAAAGTAGATTCTACTTAGGAAACACTTCTATACATTAATTATATATCACTTCTACATCTCTAAAGTGATGTTAAATAGAGTTTTTCTATATATAGAAAATGAAACAATTTGAGATAATATATCAAAAAATAGAATTTTAATATTATATTTTGAAGGTTGTGATCACTCCAAGTTGCCCCTCTACTATGGTCTATTGGTTACATTTATGTTTTGTTTAAGTCTGTTGTCAAGTATAGACCACTCTTTGTCACTCTTGCACTTCACATTGCACTATTGGGCAGTTTTGTGTCTTCCACAACTCAATATTTCCAAACAAAAAAGTGATATTCTTCGATGGAAGTCTCAAAGAATACGAGAAGTCGATCAATGAAGAAGATATCCTTCTACAAAATCCATACCACTTCATCTATAGTTTTGATTCTTTGTGTGTTGATAATTTTATGGTAGTTGTTAATATAAAGAAGGAATTGGAGTCTAGTGAGCTATATTTTCTCTTTCCTTTGTGTAAACTTCAATATGTGTTATCGGTCTCTGACATGGATACAATGTTGAGAATGGCTAATTCGACAATCAGATCAATGTGATTCTAATTTAATTGCAAAATCCCATGCTCCTAAGATTGAATTTTTGAATCCCACTTGCGCCTACCTATCGATCATTTAACCTGAGCTCAGATTAGACATGAATCAACCAAACCCAAAAGAGTTGCTTGGAGTCCCTATTTGATGCAATGGGATAGTAGGCATTGAGCCTTCTAAATGCGCATGACACTAATGACTCCTCCAATATTTGTTGGGATTTTTTTGTTTTGTTGTTATGGAAGTATGATGTGAGCACTAAACCAAGAAGCACTTTTATTTGTCCCTTCCATCCTCTTGTTTTGGTCCATTAGCGACACCCATACCAAAATCTTTAAAATACTACTTAAGGTAGAAACTTGTTTCTTTACAACTCCCCTTGGTGTATTTAGTAATTAGTACACGATTTAAAAATGAATCTTTAGGGTACTCGCCAATATCAACTTAGATATCTCCATAATATTATCCAAAATCTTCACGAGAATATAATATTTGGAAAGAATGTGCAACACAATCAACATATTGTCATCTTAATATGAATATATGATTTACGAGGACATATGGAACATGAATATATGTAATGAACTTTTCATTTCACTCAATGTTGGACTTGATTTCATAACAAGCTATCAAAATATTTCAAATAATGGACAATGGGCAATGTATAATTTAATTTAATAGTGATGTTTTTTTTTGTTTGCTAGTTTGTCAGTGACCTGCGGGACTAGCTTGTGGCTTGAGAAACCGTAACTCAGGGGCATCTAAGCCGTCAAAATCACTCGGGGATCTCACCCATCCTGAGCCACACCAACCCTTAACATGGCTAGATTTTTTCCCCCCGCAAGTTTCGAACCGGTGACTTAACATCATAGAGTGCCTTAACAACACACTCTGTCACGGTCTATCCTACACCTTGACGACTTATTTAATAGTAATGTTTAAATTTAATATTAATGTGTAATTAAAAAGATGATGTAAAAATAATTATAAATTTAGGAATATAAATTTAACTGTGATCTATAAAGCAAGATGAGAAGAGTAATGTAGAGAAAAAAAATATTACTATAATGAATCTTATTAGTTTGTGCTAAAGGCCATGAAACTATAGAAATGAGTTAGTGCGTTGACTTTGCATTAGTTTTTTGTTGACCAAAAATTTCTCCATGTTTTCCAAAGTTTAACATTGTTCTGGTGATTTTTTATATTTTTTTAAAAGAATTAAATTATTTTTTTGTGTTGTGATTGGTCCTTCAATTGAACATCTTATGGTAGAGGTGACAAAGGGAATTTAAGAGGTAAATTAATGATGTATGTTTAGTGCAAAATCGACAATGGCTATTACACACACACA
>JZKD02S1673342.1:131173-141582 GCA_000966675.3 Picea glauca
GAGGGAGGAGGTTGAAAGGATGGACGTTGAGGGGGAGAGGGGTGAGGTGGTGCGTAACCTAGCGAATTTCCAAGAAGATTGAACCACTCGACCCTACAGCCGTAGGGGTTCGAGAGGGGGGAGATATCAGGGGCGGGATCGCAGGGTGGTTGGGCAAGAGTGCCCACAACTATAGGAGCCAAAGGAGGGGGAAAGACCACTTCAGGGGGGTGGTCAACCAAGGGGGCCAACGGAGGGGGTAAGACCACTTCAGGGGGGTGATGGGAAACTTCTTGAGGGGGGTTTGTGGCTTCGCATGGTGGGTCAGAGGTGGGAGATTTCCTTCCCTGGGCCTCGTACCAGGCTACTCCTCGCTTTGGTTTGCCCTGGGGTTGGGGCATGATGATTGATGGCGGCCTTCGGGGGAGGAGATCTCTGAAGAATGACGAGATTGAAGGGGAGAAGCCCCACAACAAAATTACAAACAAGGAGAAGTCGCACCAGAGCTTGGTCTCATAACTAAGGAGGGAGTGAACCAGGGAGGTTCGGCTCTGTAAATTATGAGTGAACGAGTGAGGAGAAAGAACCCACATCTCGGCTTTAGGAGCATGTTGAACAAGATGGAGCTGAGGTGACCGGAAAGGCTCTTTGCATGGCACCATGAGGACGCACAGACCGTAGAGCTTCATGTTCGTGTGAGATGCGGGGTGCAAATGAGAAATGGAGGGTGGCAATGGGTCGTTTAAATTCCAGTGGTGACTGGAGAGGGGAGATGACGATGGACGGACACCAAGTGGCAAGTGGCATGGCCATTTGGACTCGTCCCAAATAACACCCATCATATCACGGATTCACCCCATCCAGGGGTTGGTCTTTGGTGTGAGCTATGTTCCTGCAAGCAATGACTGTGGGGTGTGAAGGGTTGGTGGAAGGGGAGCAAGAGAAGACACCTTCCTCCAACTTGACACCCAGATTTGCTAAATAGTCAGCAACTTGATTGGTCATTCTTCTTACATGGGATGGTAGGATTACCTGTTGAGGCTGGAGAGTTGATTTTATTCTACAAAGCCCATTCATGAGTCTCCATCTTGGAGATATTTTTTCTGTGTCTGCCCCATTGAGCAGATGCGAGAGGAGATTTATAACAATTTGTGAGTCGCCTTCCACAATGAGGGGAAAAATCTCTTGCTCTGAGGCTACTTGTAAACCACATAGGAGGCTCCATATTTCCACAACGTTGTTGGTATTGTGCCCCATATTACCTGTCAGGATATAGAGGATTTCCCCTTTATTGTTCCGGATGACCGCACCATAGCTTGCCAGTCCTGGATTCCCTTTGGAGGATCCATAAAAGTTGAGTTTAAAACAGTCTGTGGGCATATCTTCCCAATGAGTGTGGTTGGTCTTGCGTCCTACAATTGCAAAGGGCCTTTTAGGGGTAGGATTGATATTGAGTCACCAGGATTTGAGAATGTTATTTTCATTTTGTGGGGCTTTGAGGTCCTGCTCTGTCCAGGGATGCAGCGAGATTGTTTCATTGATATTAGTGTGAATTGTGGTCCACAGGTCTTGCCAATTCCTGGTGACCGAATTAAAATTTCGTCTGTTCCTCTCTTTCTAGATTTTCTAGAGAATGAAGCCTAGGAGCAACTGCCAGATTCTTTTGAGGATGGGTGAGTGAAAGGTTGAGCTTCTCCAGTCTTCAATAGTTTCCTTTAGACCTATGTGGTTCCTATCTATTGTTCTCATAATGCTAGCACTATGATCCCAGATTCACGAACTATAGGGGCATATATTAAGGAGATGATTTTGAGTTTCTTCCTCTTGGCCACATAGCTGACACCAAGATGGGCCAATGAAACCCCTTTTTCTTAAATTATCCCAGGTAAGGATGTTGTTGTGCGCCACTAACCAAAGGAAGGTACTGATTTTTGGCCAGGATTTCATGTCCCAAATTTTCCCCCAAACCTCCTCTTGAGGTAAGGTTTTGTGACCCACTTTTATGTAGTAAGATACTGGGATGTTGAAGGCTCCTGTGGTGGAGTGTCCCCATCTGAGTATATCCTCCCATTGTTGACTTAAAATTTTCCTTGAGGCAAGATGCTCTTGCAAGGGATGGAGTTTGAACTCTGATGGAATGTTCAGGTTCTCGTGGGATTTTTTCTAGGTATGCCATATTTCTCCTGGGTTGAAAGGCTTCCAGAAGTCTATCACTTTGTGGAGTCCAACGGAGGTTGTGAGAGGGATGAGGTTTTTGAGAGTCAGATTTGTATTCAGGGTTGGCAGTTGTTGCCATGAATCACTCCAGAAGTATGTCGAGGATCCACTTTGCAGTTCCCAGAACAAATGGTCTGTGAAAAGTTTGCGATTGTTCCCTGCCGCATTCCAGATAAGCGACCCCGGGCTTTGACAATTCCATCTGATGATCTCTCTTTTGGGGATTGTGGGGGTGTATTTATTCCTCCACAATCGTGCCCATATATCTTGTGGTCTCTTTAACCATCTCCACCAGATTTTAGCGCTCAGGACCTTGTTAAGAATGGCTGGGTCCCGAAGATCGAGGCCTCCTGCTTTTTTTGGATTGCAGACTTTTTGCCAACTTACCAGGGACATTTTGCACCCTTCTTTATTGCCTTGCCACAGAAATATTCTTTGAAGCATTCTTAAGGTGTTAAGGATAAAATTAGGGGCCGCCGAGGCTGAGAAGATGTAGACTGGGAGAGCTTGGAGGATTGATTTAAGGAGGATGAGGCACCCAGGCAGATTGAGGGAGCGAAAGGTCCAAAGGGAGAGTCTCTTCTTGAAGTTGGACAGTAAGGAGTTCTAGGATGAATTTTCGAGTGGGTTGTCAATGAGGGGGATGCCCAAGTAGACGGAGGGGAGGACGTTGCGGGTGAATCCCAGGATGAGAGTGAGATGATTTTGGATTTCCATAGGTGTGTTGAAGAAGAAGACTTGGGATTTAAGTAAATTCACCTCCATGCCCAAAGCTTCGTAGAAGAGGTCAATGATAGATCTAAAGCGCAAGGATTCTCTGGCTATGGACAGTCCCATAAGAAGTATATCATCTAAAAATTAGTTGTACGATATGGGGGGATAAATTCCATGGGGGTTGAGGCCAGAGAGAGTGGTCCCTAATGGTTGCTTTGATAGTGCAGCTGAGCCCTTCTGCCATTAGGATGAACAAGAAGGGAGATAGTGGGTCCCCTTGTCTTATGCCTCTTGAGGGAGAGAAAGGTTTGGAGGGGACACCATTGATGCATATGGAGAACAATGTTGAAGAGGTGAGATTGATTATCCAGGAGACCCAAGTGGGATCAAAGCCAAAGGCTAGGAGAGATGATCTTAAGTATCTCCAACTCAATTTATCAAAATCTTTAGAGAGATCTAGTTTTAGGAGCATACCTTGATTTTTGGTAGAGTGAAGGGAGTGGATAATTTCATGAGCCAGGATCATGCTGTCCAAGATTTGTTTTCCTTCCACATAGCCAGATTGTTCTGGGGAGATTAAGAACAGTAGAATGGGCTTAATGCGGTTTGCAATTATCTTTGTTAGGAGTTTGTATATGACATTGCAGAGGGCTATGGGCCTGAAGTGTGAGGGAGAGGTGGTGTTTTTTTCTTTAGGTATGAGGGTGAGAAAGGTTTCATTGAGGGCCTGGAGGACCTTTCCAGACTTTCTGGACTCCTTGATGATTTCCCAGATGTCTTCATGGATGATGCCCCAACAATAGTGAAAAAATTCTAAAGTGAAGTCGTCTGGCCCAGGAGATTTTCCTAGCAGGGTAGCCTTAAGAGATTGATCGACCTCCTCCTGAGTGATTGGTCTCATAAGGGCTTCATTTTTCTCTTTGGTGACTTCCCTGGGAATGTTTTTTAGAATGGACTCGATGGCCCACGAGTGATCTGTTGGGGGTTTCGTAAGAAGAGTTTGGTAGTATGAAAGAAATTCCTTTTCCATATCAGCATGTTGTTGAATTTCTATACCTTGCGTTGAGACTAGGTGGGTGATGCGATTAGTTTGGCTCCGCTGGACCATGGATTCATGGAAGAATTTTATATTTTTTCCTCCTCTTTCAGCCATTGGATGCGAGATTTTTGTCTCCAAAGTACTTCTTCCTGCACTCTTCTTTCTGCAATCTAGTTGTTTAGGAGTGTTTCCTGTGTTTTTAGGACTTTCGTTAGGCCCTAAGTTCGGATCTGTTGTTGGAGTGTTTTCATTTGTTGTTTTAAATGCTCCTGTGCTTGGAAAATATCGCAAAAGGTGGACTTATTCCAGGATTTTAGGTGTTGTCTGAGGTTTTTTAGCCTTTGTTGGAACCAATACATAGGGGTCCCTGTTTGGATAGCCGCCTCCTCCCACCATGTCTTTATGTTTGTTTGGAAATATGGGTGTGTCAACCAGAATTTTTCAAAGCGGAAAGGTTTTCTACCAGGGGTGCTAGTGATGTTGAGAGTTGGTAGTATTGGCCAACGATCTGATCTTGGGGTGTCTATGACTGTGGCATTCCAAGCTAAACCTTCCATCATAATGGCTTCTGAAATTAGGAAGTGATCTAGTCTTTTGGAAAGATGTTGGGCCCTCGAGCATCTATTGGACCAAGTGAACAACCCATTGTCTGTTTCGACGTCAATGAGGTTCAGTAGGCCTATGGTGCGGTTGAAGAGCATGTTGTCATTGCCCAAAGAGCAATGGCCCCCATGTTTTTTCTCCAGCCCTATGATCATATTGAAGTCTCCCCCGAGGATCCACCTTTGGGGGCCTAAGTGTTCTGCAACCCATTCCAGGTGTTGTAGGAAGGCTTCCTTGTCCCCAGGTTTGGGTGGTCCATAAACGTTTGTGATGTAGCCTTGTTTGTTCAATCCAATGAGGCAAAAGGAGGCGATGATGGTCCATTTCGAGGTAAAAAAGTTGTCAAGTAGAACTGTGGTTGGATTCCAGAGCATTGCAAGACCTCCAACTGCCCCTCTGGCATCCACTTCCACATGTTGGGCCTGTGTCCAGCATATTTGAAGAGTGGTTTGTGCTTCTACTCCCGCACATTTTGTTTCTTGTAGGAGGAGTATGTCTGGTTGTTCCTTCTTGATTCTTTCTTTGAGCAAAACTTGTTTGCTCTTTGCATTAAGGCCCCTTATACTCCAAGATAGTATCTTCATGAGGATGATGGGAGTTGGAGGGGAGGGAAGTTGTCTGAGATCAAATGAATTTGACCTGAATTGACCAGGAAGTTACTGACGTCTTGAATGAGTTGGTGTTTCGGTTTCCTGCCTCTCTTTTTCTCCTCTTTTGTAGGCTTGCATTGTTCCTTTGAGGTTTATTTTTATATTCCCAGGTTTGTGCCGGCTCGGGTTGAACCTCCTGCAAAAGAATTGAAAAAGACTTTGTGCACTTTGCGTAGCTAGTCGAGCAATATGGTGTATAGTTGTTGCTTACGATAAGCTTGCTCTAGATGTGCCATGTCGATGCCTGTCAATTCTTGATCCTCCAAGTCCATGTCTGGATCACCCATTTCCGGGCCGAGAGTGGTTGGAAGAGTGGGCGTCGTGACTAGTGGTTGAGAGGATGGTTGGGCAGGGGGATCGGGAATAGCATGGGTTTGACCAGTTGCAGGTGTTTTCAAAGGGTTGGTAGAAGGAAAGGGGTTATCCAATGGGGTTTGAAGGGTGCCAAAAAATTTCTTGGTAGGAGGTCCAGGGAAGGACTGGGGAGGTGCCCTCTTGGATTGGTGATTTCAGTGACCTGTGACTTGGGTGAAGCCATCCTTGGACTTGTTAGAATCTTCATGAGCTGGCTTAGGGGGTTATTTAGAGGGAATTCATGGAATAGATGTCCATGCTCATGACACTTGCGGCATCGAAAGGGGATGTGCTCATAATCTAGGGTTTGGAACCACTCGTCATCCCAGTAATCTAGGATAATGGCTTCGGGAAGGGGTTTTTAAATATTTAAATAGACACAAATGCGAGCATAAGCAGTGTACCTTCGTTGTCTAGTTGCCCCCGAGGCTTTGACGTAGTTGCCGATGGTGTTTCCAATTCCTGCAAGGATCTCCTCCAGCCAAAATTCCTGTGGGAGAGAATATAACTGCAGCCAAACCGGGGCGTGGGTGAAGTCTTCCTTTTCCGGGCTGAATCTCTCCGTCCGAAATCGGAGAAAAAGGCCTATCGAGTTATAGAAGTACGACCCCCCTTCGAAGATTCGATTTATGTCCTCCAGGTTATGTAATATGATCGTGAAGAAGCCTTTTGATCCTAGTTGGAGGTCATAGTGCCCCTTGGGTTTCCACCAATGTTGAATCCATTTGACCAGATCTTTTTCGGAGGGCCATAGCCCTAGGAATTTGCCTATTAGGGCAAAATCTCTCATGTATTGTTTATGATCCTCGATTCTTGGAGAGCTAATGATATATTTGGGAGCTATCAGGGTTTGTGGGATGCATTTTCCGGGTTCCCAAGTGCGTTTAGTTCTTGGTTGATTGGTTTCTGGGTCGATGTCCATCGGTTTTTCCTTCGGCATTTCATCCTCCCAGATTAATTGTTGCATTCCCTCCGGGAGTTTGAAGGTTGGACGTTTGAAGTGAGTGGATCTGTGCTCCTTTCTTGTAACTGAACTATGGGAGGGGGTTGGGGGCGCCCCTCCCTCGACCTCCATGGCCGTAGTAAAGAAAGAGATGGTGGCAGGTTTCAACGATCAACCCTAGATGCAACTCTGTACATTGATATTCAAAGATAGAATAAAGATGTTTTGGTTCTTAATGTTCAAAATATTGATAATAATCAATTAAACTAGTTTTTTTCATTATCTCCCTTTGCTCTCTTATAAATATGGAAGTGGAAAGAAATATTAAATTTTTGTTTACCAAATGTTCAATAATATTGATAATGGTCAATTAAACTAATTTTTTAAATCAATTATTGTTGTTGTGAAAGGGAAGTGATGGGAGAAGATTAATTTCAAAATATATAATAATTCATTTCTACTCTTAACTTAATGAAAACAAACCCTATCTTAAATTTATGGAAATGAAAACTAAAAGAAGATAAATGATTCAACGTTCCATCCAATCTTAAAGCAATAGTCTTTTAAGGCGTTTTTTCTAGATAAGATAGAACACGATAGATAATGAGCATGATGTACGCTTCAATATAACATATGGACAATATGGTTATGGTTTTTAGAGTCAATGCAACTTGAAGGTGTTACCATACAAATCATTTTTGACATATAGTGAGTAGGGTATGATTTATTAGGCAAATTTTTGTATGAAGTTTTTCGAAAACACTTATGAGTTAATAGAAGCCACTATTGGAATAATAAGTGCAAATTTTATCCCTTCTCTTGACCCTCTTTACCATTCATTACATTATAATACCTCAATGAAATTATAAGTGCAAATTGTATCCCTTCTCTTAACCCTCTTTACCATTCATTACATTTATAATACCTCAACTTCGTTTAATCATATAATAGGCCACCAAAATAATTATAATTGTATGCATAAAATAAAGTGATAGGACAAAGAAAAAGTCAAACTTGGAATAAAACACCAAACTATTGAATACATAGTCCAAAGAAATATATACAATATGTAGGCAAACTTTGACAATTTATAGTGATTAAAAGTTTATATAGTTTTTGGAAAGATGAATTGGATTCATATGAAACCTCTATGTGAAGAAATGTTTATGTAGATTTTTTTTTTATGATTATGAGTAGATTAAGTGGATGTCTTTGTTGTTCAATTTTACTCAATGTTTTTTGTAAATGGAATTCTTCATCTTTGTTGTTGTTTTTTTAAGCCTCTAGAGAGAACTAATTCCAGTGCTTAACCTTAACACTATCGAGCATAAGGTGCTTCCTTCCGTAACAAATCCAAAGTCAAAGAAAGTGTATTAAGAAATGTTTTAAGCCACGTTCTCTTCCAACATTTTATTCCACATTCATAACCAATGTGAAATAAAAATAGTTTATAGATAATATTCTACCTAAACATTCCTTCCTTCCTGAAGTTAAATGTTACAGATACCTATGTTGATATGAATCTCTACAAAAATTTACACTTCTAAAGGAAAATCATTTGTGTGTGAATGGGCTCGAGTGTGAATGGGCTTCATAGGCATCCTCACTTCATTCAATAAATAAAACAACTTATAGTGATTTTTTAGTACTATTTACTTTTTGGGGTTATAAATAAAACAACTTATAGTAATTTTTGAGTACTATTTACTTTTGGGGTTTTTGTTCTCACTTCTTATAAAAAAGCATATGACATCCCCTATGTATAATATTTATGAGGGTGTGTAAGGCATTACTCACATTTAAAGATTAAGATTTTTTTGAGTGAAAATTTGATTTTGAATTGTAATTTTTGAGATTGATGTGATAACAATATTTTTTAAGTCAAAATTTGATTTTGAATTGTAATTCTTGAGATTGATGTGATAACAATATTTTTATAAAGGTTTGTAAGGCATTATCCACACTAAAAGATTTTTTAAGTCAAAATTTAATTTTGAATTGTGATTTTTAAGAGTAATGTGATAACAATATTTTTTTATTTTATGTTAATTTTATTAATAGTTTGATGTTATATTTTATGGGCCCTCTTTAATGTGTGGTTGTTATCTATGATAGATTCCAACCCACTAAGTGTATGTGGTTATTCTTCTCTTTTTAGTTAATTTTAGGAAATAAAAACTCAATAGATTATATGGTTGGAAAGAGAATTTTACATATGAATATTTACATGCATACTTACCATTTTCTACCCCTTTCTAGGTTTGATTTTCAATTTTCTAACACCTATCTTTAAGATACATCTTGACCCTTCATTCATATTTGGTTTATTTAATTCTAGAATTTGTATGTCATATGTCACATGATGGCTTAGTTTCTTTACGATATTTTTAGAGGGACATCCAACTTATGAATTGTGGATGTTGTTGGTCTACATGTTTTTTCCTTCTCTTTCTTGATGTTTATCCAACCAATAGACTAATTAGCGGTTTAAGGAGATTCTAACACCATTAATTGATTTGCTTCATTTGTTGAGGCCTAAGGAATTGGTTCATTTTCCTTATCTAATTTGTTTGATTTGTGCATCATCTTCCCCCTCATAAGGGTGCAATCATGATAGATTTACAAGAAAGTGAAGTAATGTAGACTTGTGTAAACACCAATTAGTGGCATTTTCCTATACTCCTTTGCTTACTTACCCACATATGTTTGGAACCAAACCAATAATTATACTAGCCATGCTCCACGAGTAGCTAGCACATGTCTTCTATTGCATTTGTATGTGGCACTCAACATGCAAATGTACATGGAACTCAACATGCAAAAAAAAAATCATGTTGAGACATATGCATGGTTGGCACCTTCTTGAGACATATGTTAAAGATGTGTTGGTTTTGTGGCCATTGATGGAACTGAAATAAACTTTTACAAGTGACTAGCAACATATTGAAGATCCCCTCGAAAGGCATAAAAACTAAAGATGTGATATGTACCTTAAAGGTATTATTGTGAGCCTATAGACCTTGGGTCATGTTCTAATCTTTCCGATCAACTATCGTACTTGATTTGACTCTCTGTGTGAGTAGATCCTAGGTTTTTTTTATGTAGGTGCAATGAGTGCAAGTTTTCCACCGCTTAGGCATTCACTTTCTCTGAACTTGGGGTCACAATCAATTTCATTACTCATTTTCATTATCGATGTACCAAAGTCCCCACTCATCCCACATTGAATTGAGAGGCACCATTGGTTTCCCAAATCCTTGTTGCCTAATTGATCTAGTAGACTTAGCATGAGACATTGGATTTCTTGCATGATTGCACTCTGATTTTCATAATGGACAATTTCAAAAGGACATGTTTCTGAGCTCCATGAAGATATTGTGTAAGGGGCCGGAGAGATTAAAAACATCAATTTATCTATTAAACTTCATAACAGAATAATATTCTTCATAATAATAACTTTGTTAACTTAAATTTAACAACATATAATAAATTTAATAACTGATTAAAAACAATTGCAAAATTTGAAATCCCTGAACCTGATGCTAATAACCTTCGTTTGTTCGTCGCTTGCCTCCTTGACCGCTTCTGCAAAACACTGCCCAAAACCTAGTTCCTCCCTGCCAACTAGGTAACTCCCTAGCTCCAGGATATCATAAGGATATCCTGGCCCCCGTGCCCAAAACCTCCAGCAACCCCGGTGCACTGATACAATCCCCCTCCCAAAATTTCACTTCTCTCATTACAAATCCAGAGCTCCCAAAATTCATCCCCCCAACCTCTCGTAGCCTCCTCCCGTCCACCTCCTTCCCTTCCTTATCCCTCCTTCACCGACTCCCCCTCATTTACTCCCTACCTAACCCATTTATTACCTCTTATCATTTCCCGTTAATGCCCCGTATCCCCTTTCTTT
>JZKD02S1673342.1:143575-162763 GCA_000966675.3 Picea glauca
TAACTGTTATTGTAGGCAAACTCTACCAAAGGTAGGTACTTCTCCCACTGGGTTTGATTATCCATTACGTACATCCTAAGCATGTCTTCCATGACTTGATTTACTCTCTCAGTCTGCCCATTTGTTTCAGGATGATAAGTTGTGCTTAAGTTCAACTGAGTCCCCAATGCTGATTGTAAACTGGTCCAAAACCTAGAAGTGAATCTGGAGTCCCTATCTGAAATGATCTTCTTAGGTATCCCGTGCAAACGGATAACCTCGCTTACAAACACACGTGCCACATCAGTGACATCGTAAGTGTCTCTAACCAGAATAAAATGAGCACTCTTGGTTAACTTATCCACTATGACAAGAATGGCATTGTGTCTATGGGATGTGAGTAGCAACCCCACAACAAAATCCATAGAGATGACTTCCCATTTGGACATAGGAACATCATGTGGTTGTAGGAGGCCTGCCGGGTGATGGTGGTCGACTTTCACTTGTTGACACTCCAAGCATTTGGCGACGAAATGGACTACATCGCACTTCATGCCCGCCCAGAAGAAGAGCTTCCTCATATCTGCGTATATCTTCTTCAGACCCGGATGCGCACAATAAAGTGCTCTATGGGTTTCCTTCAGTATGATGCTTCGAATGTCCCCATTCTCAGAGATGTACATCCTTCCTCGATATCTTAACAGTCTGTCTGTTTCCAGACTATATCCTTCATACTTTGGAACTAACTGCCTCCTGCTCTGGAGGTTTGAAGTAACCTTTAAATACCAACTGTCTCTTGGGAGTTGTGTCAACACATGTTCCCTCATATTGACCTTTAAGGTTACTAAGGAGAAGATACGTGATCTCCTACTCAAGGCATCTGCGACCAAATTTTCCTTTCCTTTTATGTAAGAAATACCAAAATTGTACTCACTCATAAACTCACTCCATCGCCTTTGCCAGGCATTCAGATATCTTTGAGTGAAGAGATGTTTTAAAATTTGATGGTCCGTTTTGAGCTCAAAGTTTCAGAGCTAGCATTACAGCTGCCAACTCTAAATCATGAGTCGCGTATAACTCTTCGTGCTTCTTCAACTTCCTTGATGCATAATCTATCACTCCTCCATCCTGCATTAGCACGGCCCCCAACCCTTGCTTCGAGACATCCGTGCAGACCGTGAAGTCCTTTTCCATATCCGGCACTCATATAATTGGCGCACTAGTTAGTAACCTCTTAAGCTCAATGAATGCACTATCACATTCTTCTGTCCATTCATACCTGACCCCCTTGCGTTGCAAAGTGGTGATGGGTTTCGCTATTTTTGAGAATCCTTCTACAAATCTCCGGTAATAACCTGCTAGTCCCATGAAGCTTCTCACCTCATGGGCATTTTTCGGCATTGGCCACTCCATAATGGCCTTTACCTTTTCTGGGTCCACAGAGATTCCTTTGCCGGAAATGATATAACCTAAATAGTATATCTCTTTCTGGAAGAAGGAACACTTTGACAACTTCCCATACAATTTTTTCTCTCTAAGGCATGACAACACTATTTGCAAGTGTTCCTCGTGTTCTCTTTCATTCTTGGAATAGATGAGGATGTCATCTAAAAAGACTTGTACAAAACGGTCTAAGTACTTCCAGAATACGCCATTCATGAGGCTCATAAATAATGTTGGCACATTGGTCAATCCGAAAGGTACGACAACAAACTCGTAATGTCCAAACCGAGTTTGAAAGGAATTTTTTGGGATATCACCTTCCTTAATCCTTAACTGATGATACCCTGATCGCAAATCAATCTTTGAGAATACCACTGCTCCTTTCATCTAATCGAAGAGGTCATCTATTCGCGGCATCGGGTACCTATTCTTCATTGTAGCATGGTTCAAGTCCCTATAGTCTATACACAGTCGTAAGGATCCATCCTTCTTCTTTACAAAAATTACCAGTGCGCCCCAGGGTGAGACACTGGGCCTTATTAGCCCTAAGTCTAGTAACTCTTTCAACTGCATTTGCAATTCACAAATTTCTGGCACTGTCATCCGATACGGAGTCTTGGAGATTGGTTCTGCACTAGGTTTTATCTCAATAGTAAAATCAAGCTCCCTCTCAGGAGGTAACCCTGATAACTCGTTCGAAAAAACATCCTGAAATTATGACAATATCGGGTACTGATCCAATGAGGGTCCCTTCATTTCATTCACTGCTTCCACTACATAAAGTCGACACCCTTGTCTCAAGCATCGCTTAACCTTCATAGTTGATATAAAGCATAACAAAACTTTTCTCTGTACACCATAGATCTCTATTGGTCTTCCTTCATCATCAACACAAAGCACCCTCTTTGTGAAACAATATACCAAAGCTCGATGAGATGCTAACCAATCCATTCCAATGATTAGGTCATATGCCCCAAGAGCAGTGACGTATACCTTCAACCTGGTAGTACACACTCCTAGGTCTACTATACAATTATCAACACTAGGTCCTACCACTTGTTTTTCCCCCAAAGCCATCTCTACTTGTTTAAAGTCATCGTGCTCGTAGGCTACCAACCCACTCTTTTATAATGCAGATGGTAAAATGAAACTATCTGTCGCACCAGAATCAAACAAAATCTTAACATTGATATGATTTAGCATACCTGATGACTCCACCACTGTGGATTGATGTTCGACCTGGCGATTATTAATCGCTGCGTAAATCTGGTGGCTGCTACTTTCTCTCCCCATCGGTGCCTTTCCTTCTCTATGCACGAACCCTGATTGTAACTCTGGGCAGTCGCATTGGTAATGGGGTCCTCTGCACCCTCAACAGGTAACACGAGATTGAACCTGTGCGTTGTTATGTGACTACCTCTAAAATGAGTTCCTTCCCCTGGAACTCCTGCCCCTACTCATTGTTCCTTGAGATGGTCGTGGACCTGTCTGCGTCGCTGGCGATGTACGAGATGTTGCACTCGCTGCCATTGAAATCCTTGCAACTACTGTCTTTGGAACGACTCTGTTACCATATGGCAGTGCCCTTGAGCCCCCTCCCCTAGGAAATGTCTGCGGGGACTTTCCTACAAATCCAGGGCGATGCAGAAATGTCGGTCTTGTACCCTGGTCAAGTTCATATGTTCTTCCGCATAACGCACATTTTCCACCGCTTCTGCTACTGAAGACGGTTTCCACATCCGTACCATAGCTCTTATCTTAGGGTTCAATCCATAGACGAAGCGCTCTGCCTGTCATTGGTCATTGTCCATATACGAAACATATTTGACCAGTTCCATAAACCTGATCTCATATTCTTCTATAGTTCTGTTTCCTTGTACTAAGGCATGAAATGCCCCTACCTGTTGCTCCTCATAGTACACTAGTATATATTTCCTCTGGAACCTCTCCTCGAAAAGTTCCCAAGATATTGTGTCTGGGGTAAGGTGCAATTGTCTTTCCAGGTTGCCCCACCAGTTCAAGGCGTTGTCTCTTAACTGAAAAATGGCGATCTTTGCCTTAGAGTTGGACGCATAGTCCCTTAAGGCAAAACACCTTGTCATGCCTTCCAACCATGCTTCTGCACGTTCGCTGGCGCGACCCTGGAAAACTCCGAAAGTTTGATCTTTTGCAATTCTCGCGTGATTTCTTCAGGTGGAGGTCCTCCCCCTGAATCCCTTGACGCTTTTGGATTACCTGTTCCAGACAGTGGGGGTTCCACTTCAGTCCTTGGCGGTTGTCGCCCCTTTAAAGTCTCGTTGATGGCTTCCAACGAGCGTAGTATGACGGCTAGTTCAGGCGATGGTGGTGGTGGTGCTGGCGGTGTTGGCGGTGCTTGTGACGACGCTCCCCTGCCTTGACTCCCTCGAGTCCTGACCATCCTGTATGCTTTGACCTGCATCCACCAAAGTTGTCAAGGTGAGTTCCAGGATGTTTCAAATTGGTGCTACTCAAACTAGAAATAGGGTTAGGCGTAAGTTTTCTTTACTTGTCTGTAAACATACATTACTTCATTAGGGGATTGGCTAGGTTAGGGTTAGGGTTAAGCGTCTAATCTTGATTTCTTTACCCCTACGAAAATAACTATTGGTTCCCTTTCCCTGTAGCTATGTTAGCCTTGCGCCTCACTCGCCACTTCCTAGGCTTACTCTCCTAGTGCATATGTCGCCCCCTTCCCGCTTGTCCTAGTCTAATTCCTAATGACACCTTAACTAATAATAGTTAAATATCAACCATATTTTATTATTTAACTTAGGGCTTAAACTCAATTAAATATTAAATTTAATCTTTATTCTAAAATTTAGAATTAATCTAAGCTTTAATCTTTACCTCAAATTAAAGCTAAATTATCTTTATTTTACCCCCACCAGTAAACCCTCGAAGAAACCCTACGAACTCCTTTAGAAGTTATTATTAGTTCTTAACTCCCTCCCATTTGAGCACCTACGATCAGATAAAGTAAAAAAATAGGACAACTTTATTTACAGATAGCATGGCGGCAGTCTTAATATTTTCTCAGGAGTTGCGGGAAGATATGAATCTCTCCTTATTAGCCGGTCTACCTACGATGAGCTAATTGTGTGTGTCTTCCGGTTCACTCCAATACTGCGTCGGCCATATATTCAATATGGTCCTGCACTGGTCAACTCCAATACTGCGCCAGCCTCTTGAAATCGTTCGTAAGGAAGGAGAAACCCTTTCAATCAAATGGTCCTGAAAGAGAAAACAAACCTTAGTGAGCCTTCGAGGTAACAACCTTGAGTTCAGTGCGGGTCTAAACTGATTAACTTTATTTAAACTTAACAATTAAACCCCCCCCCCCCCTTTTTTTAAACTTATACTAAGCTTTATTAATACTTTAATAATTACAATTTAACTATATTTAAAATTTGATTATATATATATACCATATGTAAGGGGCCAAAGAGATTAAAAACATCAATTTATCTATTAAACTTCATAACAAAATAATATTCTTCATAATAATAACTTTGTTAAATTAAATTTAACAACATATAATAAATTTAATAACTGATTAAAAACAATTGCAAAATTTGAAATACTTGAACCTGATGCTAATAACCTTCGTTTGTCCGTTGCTTGCCTCCTTGACCGCTTCTGCAAAACACTGCCCAAAACCTAGTTCCTCCCTGCCAACTAGGTAACTCCCTAGCTCCAGGATATCATAAGGATATCATGGCCCCCGTGCCCAAAACCTCCAGCAACCCCGGTGCACTAATACAATTCCCCTCCCAAAATTTCACTTCTCTCTCTGCAAATCCAGAGCTCCCAAAATTCATCCCCACAACCTCTCGTAGCCTCCTCCCGTCCACTTCCTTCCCTTCCTTATCCCTCCTTCACCGAATCCCCCTCATTTGCTCCCTACCTAACCCATTTATTACCTCTTATCCTTTCCTGTTAATGCCCCGTATCCCCTTTCTTTAATATCTTATCCTTCCGCAATTAATAAGTTATCCCTTGTTGTACACAACCTTTCAATTTAACTATATAACTTATTAATTTATTAAATTTAATACTCATGTTTTTAAATGTAATAGGTAGTTTAATTAATCAAATTGCAACCATTAATTAATCAATAATTATTTAATTAGTTTCATTATACCTATCTTGTTTAATTAGTGTCATATTAAGACGATTAATCCCCTAATTAAATTTTTACTTAATAATCCTTCACATTTGTTCAACTAGGGTTGTTACATATTGATCATGTTGGATAAGGATTGAAAAGGGTTGGGTATGTTGAAGACCCACTCTGAAGCTATCCATGCATTATTGTATGCTCCAACTATTTATGAATACATATACTTGACTCCCACACCTATGAGAATATATGCATGTCTGTCCGGTGCTAATATGATCAAGTGAGATATAACCTCAATAGGAGTGGAGTTCCATCCCCATCCAACTACAATGCATTAAAGGATGAAAGGATGTTTCCTCCAAATCAAGCTATGTTTTCCAAATCTCCATGAATGATGTAGTTGAATAAGCTTACTTTGTTTTGTATGAATTGCTAAACTATTTTTCTAAATAATATAATTGTTAAGCTTACTGGTCTACTCTTCTTTCCAATGATATTTTCTTTTATCACACTTTGAGGTAACCTAATGATTGGATACAATCTCTCAAATGAGCTAAACTCTCCCAACAACCATGTACTCTCCTCGTTAAGTGTCTCTTATTTTATTTCATGAGTTTCATTCATTCATTATACTATTCGCCATCCCCTAGATAGGTTGGAGGGATCCAAAGCTATAAGGATCTTCAATGGGTTCAAAACTCTTGTTATTCCTAGTAGTTTTCCCTTAAACAAGCAAAGCAAGGATGGACCCACTTACAAACCCACTATGCAATGGTCTCATCAATATGCAATATTTTCCTCACTCTAGGACTTTCAAAAACAAATGTGGTGGTAGTAATTACCTACACAATATGTCCAAAACTCATTGATCCCATAGAGAAAACATAGGTAGAGGTGGGAGAAGCACAGTAGTAGGAGGAGGGTCGAAAAAACATGGGCATGCATCTCTAAATCGCTCTTAGATTCTAAGTGTCTTGAAGGAAAGCGATAGTGAAATTGGTCCTCTTCCTCTAATCAAATCCTCCACCATTTCTTTTGTCATGCTCATCTTACTAATTTTCGACCATGGAAAATTGCTTTCACCATTTGTTAATATCGAACAAATGTGCCAACCGAGTTTTTGAGATTCAAGCAGCTAAGATTTTTGACACAATATTTGTCCTTGTTTTTAAAGAGTCAATAATGATTACTAGCACTGACATTTATTAATCGTATAAATGATTATTAATAAGAGCAAGTGAGCATTTATATTTACTATTTGTGAGCACAATGAGATGGGGCATGAAGGAGAAAAGGCCCAATTCATGATCAAAATTACAACGATCAATGGAAAGGCCCAATTCATGATCCAATTACATTGTAGGCAACATGTGAATGAAAGTCCAAAACTATGGCATGCAAATGAAAGACTACTTGATCTCTATAGTTGCACCACTCGTGAATACCCCACCAATATCTTCTTAATTGAAGGATTTTGTTGAGCTTCCTCCTAGACTAAGGTTCTGTTGTTCTAGGCATTGTTCTATATGAGTGATCTCGAATAAGATCCCTCCATATAGGTAAGGGCATCCTCGACAATGTTTCCTGCGTGCTTCACCTTCCAAATTTTGCTCCAAAGGTATTACTTACACTTGATCCATCTCCACCGTGTTTTGGTTCCAAGTGCTTTACTCATGATTAGAGAGTATTTGATGACCAATCTACCTACCCACTTAGGAAGACAGAGTGTATCCACTTAGGATGGATTTGATAATTTTATATGGGGTAGCCAAGACCGAAGAAAGGTAGAGGGGCATAAATTGAAGAATCAATTTGATGAGGGTGATTTTTCCAAGGATGGTCAGGAATATAAAAGTCCAACTATTTATATTGGCTTCAATTTTGGAAATAAGATCCTTTGATGAGGCATTTCTCATATCATTCCATGAAATGGGTGCACTGAGATATTTGGAGGGGAGGGAACCCCTCTAGAAACTAAGAATCTTTGTAATATTATGTTGGATGTTCAGTGGGATATTGAAGAAGAAAGTTTGGGATTTTCTTTGGTTTATTGTAGCACCCAAGGTGAGCATGAAGGTATTTGGAATGAGCTTGAGGGAAAGAGATTCACAAATGATGGGTTCCCCCATGATCAAGGTATCATCTACAAATTGCAAGTGGGACAAGGGGTCGGATTTTTGATGTGGCTTAACCCTTTTAATATGGAAAGAAATGGAGGTTGACTTCAAACTCTCGCCAAGTCCTTCTAATACAAGGATGAAAAGAAAGTGTGGTAATGGATCTCCTTGTCTAATTCTTCACCAAGGGTTGAAAGTGGCCAAGGGAGACCCATTAACAAAGATTGAGAAAAAGGATATGAACACTAGATTTTGACCCAAGAGATCCACTCTTGATAGAATCCAAAGGCCACCAACTCTTGTTGTAGGAATTCCTAGTGCAGTCTACCATATGCATTAGGAATATCCAATTTAATCAAAATCCCTAGTGATCTATTGGTTTTTAGAGAGCGAATAGTTTCATGTGAAACAATGGTGCCCTCCAATATTTTTCTTCCTTCAAAATAACCCTCTTGTTCTTGAGAGATTGTTTTGGCCATGATGGGTTTCAGTCTATTGGCTATGAACTTTGTAATAATCTTGTAGATGACATTGTAGAGTGAGATAGGTTGGAACTTATCAGTTTTTTAGGCATTATGTTCTTTAGTGATGAGAGTAAGGAAGGTTGATTTAAAATATGGAAAAATGATCCTTGATGCTCTAGAATCCTCCACAACTTCCTAAGCCTATTTTCCCACCATCGACCAACAAGATTGAAATAAATCTATAGTGAATCCATTTGGGCCTCATGATTTTCCTAAGGCCATGTCCTTTACTCTATGACAGGCTTCCTCAAAGGAGATAGGTCACAATAAACTTAAGTTATGCTCATGATAAATGAGAGGGGGAATGGAACTTATGATGGTTTGAATAGCTACTTGTCTATTCTTTGGAGGTTAAGTTAACACCTAATGTTGAAAAGTCAACAAGAAACATGTGTCTAATTTACTTTTCCCTTAAATAAATTGGACAATAAATATTAATCTATTATCTCATAATTACTTGAAATAATTAACTGAAATGGAAAATCAGTTAACTATGGGAAATTTGAGTTCAAAGGTTGATTGGTAAGACATGGAGGTGACTTGAAGTTGTAACAGAGTAATAAGTGTAGTTATGAGAGTTGTGAAGTAGTTTAACTCAGTTAAGTGAGTTAAGCCTAGTTGTACTAGTTTTAAATGAACTTACACTAGTAAGAGTTCAGTGAATTAATTATTAATTAATTCAAATCAGTGAACTCACATGCAACTGAAGATTCACCACGGTTAACTACATGCATGTCAGATCCAATGGAGACCTAGTTGAGATAACGGGTGAAAGGGACATTTTGGCTATTAGTTGTGATTTGAGTGAAGTGCACTCATGCAATCACACATGCAGTGGATATGCTCACGAGCATGTGCAAATTAGCCAATTCAAATTCATTGTGAGAATTCTAATTGCAGAGATTGTGCAGAGGAGGCAGGATGTCTGGAGACAGAATATTGGCACATGTATTTGTTGAGTTTTGTATGACAGTGTGAGACGAGTGTATTGTACTGAGAGCTCTTGGATTAGAGTTTTGTATGAGATTGTTTCATTATCCATGATATACATAATATACAATAGTGGGGTTTTTAGCTTTACGATTTCCTAGAAAAACTTTTGTGTTATGTGTTCTTGATATTTCACTTTGTGATCGTGGTTTAACTTTCCGCAAGAATATTAGTAGAAGTGATTATGTATTTAATAGTGGCATATAATTGTTAGATCAGGAGAATCACAGGAAACACATTAATTGTATTGAAATTTCTACATGGTATCAGAGCCACGGAAGTGAGGTGCGAAAATAATAGTATTTTCGTAGGTCCCGTCTATGGCAGGGTGCGATGGCGTAGTACTGAAAACTTCACACATTTCTGAGAGAAAAAATTATCGCGCCCTACTCAAAGGAGAGGTGCAAACTTCCTTAGGATTCTTGCAGGCTGCCTAAAGGAGAGGTGTGAACCTCCCTCACCGCACAGTGCATTACAGTGTGAACTTCCTCAAAATTTTCGCAGGCTATACACAGGTGAGGTGTGAACTTCCCTCGGGCTAGTAACTGGTAAGGTGCGAACCTCCCAGGGCAAGAAGGATTGCAGCAATTGAGTTTTTGTTTGGATAAAATTTGAATTTGCAGAAGGACTTTCTTGGTGCTATAGTTCATTCAAGATCGAAATGGATTTCAATGGCTTGAGGTTGGAGTATGAACTCAAGGGCAGCTCGAAATATATTTCTTGGAAGGATAGGATGGAGGCAATACTCGAAGACAATGGCTTGAAGGAATTCATTGAAAGAGATGTTCCTAACCCATTTGCTATAGACACTGCAAATGTTGATGCATGGAAAAAGAAAGTGGCAAAGGCGAGGAGGATTCTATTGGAGGGAGTACGAGACCACGTTGTCTAAAGTCTCCATGGGAAAACCACACCACATGCAATGTGGAATATTTTGATGGATCTATTCCAAAATAGCAGTGACCATAGGGAATTGGCACTCAAAGATAAACTCAGGAAGATCAAGATGGAAAAGGGTGACTCCATTCCAAAATATCTCACAAAGTTTGTCCAATGTTGGGATGAGCTTAGAAGTGTGGGAATAACAGTCATTGCTTATGATTTGGTGAGCTTGGCTCTTCTAATACTTCCCAAGAGTTGGCACAGTTATCAAGACTTTGTCAATGGAAGGGAAAAATTGCCAGATTGGGAACAACTATGGTTGGATCTAGTGCAAGAGGAGTTTAGGCGAAACACCATAGATGGATCTTCATCAAAGCGTGATGATGAAGAGGATTGTGATTTGACTGCCAAGGCAAGGAAAGGGAAAGGGAAGAAATTCCATTCAAAATCCGAGTCTAAAGTCAAGAAGCTGGATTTGTCCAAAGTGAAGTGTTTTCACTGTCACGAACATGGGAATCTCGCTACTAACTGTTCGCAGAAGAGGAAGAACAAGATGGTTGACGGAACTACAACTGGTGAGGCTCTTGTCTCGCAATTTGAACTTGACTTCTCTTTGATCACATGCATCGCATCAAGTGCATCGGGATCGGTGTGGTATTTGGATAGTGGCACTTCCTTCCACATGACGAGAGATAAAGAGTCTTTTAGTGACTTGGAGGAGAAAGATCTCAGAATGCATATAGAGATGGGCGACGATGGACGATACAGTGTGACTGGTATTGGTACCATTACCTTTCAGAGGGAGTCAGGTAAACCATTTCAATTGAAAAATGTTATGCATGTTCGAGGTTTGAAGAAAAACTTAGTCTCAGTCGCAATGTTGGAGGACAAAGGCTATGACGTTACTTTCAGTGGTGGAAAAACCTACCTATGACATAAAGAAACGATTCAAGTCAAGAAGATAGGGATTCGAGTTAAGAATCTCTACATGCTGGAGGTAGATGGCTACGGTGCCATGGTGGGTAAGGCAGAAAAAGTGGTGAGCCAGGATGAGGGAAAATTATGGCACGGGAGATTGGGCCATCTTCATCATGGAGCCTTGAATATCATGCAACAAATATCTACTGGACTTCCAATGGGAACGCTTACTCAGTTAGATCAGTGCAAAGGTTGCACCATGGGGAAGTATGTAAAGTCCACCTTTCATGAAAAGGAGAACCGTGCTTTGGTGATCCTGGAGAGAATTCACACAGATATGTGTGGACCATTCTCGATTGCTTCAACATCAAAACATAGGTATTATGTTATTTTTTTTGATGAATTTTCTCGTAAATGTTGGATATTCTTCATGCAGAAGAAGGATCAAACATTCTCAAAGTTATGTGAGTTTAAAGTATTGGTGGAGAAAGAGTCGGGGAGGCAAGTGAAATCTCTAAGGAGCGATAATGGTGGAGAATAGATCTCTAACGAATTCAAATACTTATGTGGCAAATAAGGAATTCGAAGAGAACTCATAGCACCTCATAACCCACAGCAAAATGGGGTCGCAGAGAGGAAGAACATAACGATCATGGGTGTAGCACGAGTGATGTTGCATGATCAGGGCCTACCAATGCATTTGTGGGCAAAAGCATGCAATATTGCGGTTTATGTGCAAAACCGTTGTCCTCGTAGAATACTTTCCATGAGTACACCTGAAGAAGCTTTCACTGGTAAGAAACCTGATGTTTCTCATTTTAAAATTTTTGGCTCATCTATTTATGTGCATGTGACCAAGGATTCCAAGAAGAAGCTGTAACCGACTGCTGAAGTTGGGATATTTTTGGGGTACACAGAAACACCCCATAACTATCGTGTGTATTTGCCTAACAACAAGATGATTGTTATGTGAAGGGATATAAAAGTTGATGAGGGGAAAGCCATGCGATTGTTGCTTGAGAGGGAGCTAGACTTGCATGCAGAAGAGGAACTGTTGGTTCCCAAATATGAGTCTCAAGATGTGGATCAGCCACATGAGGAGGTTCATGGAGTGGAGGAAACCATTCAAGCAGATCCATCCATCAGAAATGGCAGAAATCGCACCATGGAAGCTGACAGATTAAGACTAGATGTACTTGCACAGAATGTAGGAGCCCCTACTTCACAGTGCAGACAGAGACAATCTCCTGATCGATTTACTGGATACATGGATCTCATGAGAAAATGTATTGTGACTGAACCATCTTCCTTTCAAAAAGCAGTGCAGGATCCCACTTGGGTTGATGCTATGGTAGAGGAGTATGACTCCATTGTCAAAAACAGTGCATGGGAAATTGTCCCAAGACTGATTGATAAATTAGTGGTAGGATCTAGATGGATCTACAAGGTAAAGCAAGCTACTGATGGGAGTGTGGAGAAATACAAGGCCAGGTTTGTGGCTTGGATATTCTCACAGACTGAGGGGATAGATTATGATGAGACCTTTGCACCTATTGCAAGGTACTATTCCATAAGATCCATCCTTGCACTCTCAGCGCAGATGGGCTGGCGCATTCATCAGATGGATGTAAAAAATGTGTTTCTCAATGGGATCATTGAGGAAGAAGTGTACATTGAGCAGCCAGAAGGTTTTGAGACCTTTAACAGGGAGTCGCATGTGTGAAGACTCAAGAGAGCATTGTATGGGCCGAGGCAAGCACCACGTTCTTGGTACACTTGGATAGACAACTATTTCACTGGATTGGGCTTCACCAAAAGTGAAGCGGATGCAAACCTATACCAAATTGTGGTGGAGGGTAAGATTTTAATCATTGTTATTTATGTTGATGATTTAATACTAACTGGTGATGAGCAATTGATACGCTCATGCAAGGATGGCCTTGAAAAGGAGTTCAAGATGAAGGATTTGGGCTTTCTTCATTATTTCCTTGGATTGGAAATATCGCAGTGATATGGTGAACGTTTTGTGTCTCAAGGCAAGTATGCAAGGGAGATATTGGGTAAGTTTCACATGGAAGGCTGCAAACCCATGGATACTCCTCTTCTAGGAAACTGGAGGAAATAGGATGCTACTTCTGGAGAGGTAGTGGATGCTACTATCTATCGACAGTTAGTAGGTTCGTTAATGTGTTTAGTGAACACGAGATCGAACATTTTATATGCAGTTAACCAGCTAAGTCAAGCAATGGTTAAGACTACCAAACTCTTTTGGAAGGCGGGTAAGCATGTCCTGAGATATATGAAGGGCACATCTGAGTATGGATTATGGTACAGACAGATGGATGAGGTGAAGTTGCATGGCTTCACGGATGCAGATTGGGCGGGTAGCCCAACGGAAAAAAAGATCACATCTGAGGGGGATCATCAGTATCGTATCTATAGTTGTTTCTTGGTATAGTAGGAAACAAATATATGTGGCACTTAGTTTAGCGGAAGCGGAATACATGGCACCAATTCAAGCTGCATGTGAGGCTATCTGGATGAGAAAGATCTTGGTTGGTTTGTTTGGTTCTCATTTAGATCTGACAGTGATTCATTGTGTTAATCAGAATTGCATTAAACTCTTGATTAATCATGTGTTTCATGATAGATCTAAGCATATAGATATTCGGTATCATCATCTCAGAGATTGTGTGCAGTGGAAGATCATGCTGCTTCAATACATTCCTACAGAAGATCAGGATGTAGACATTCTGACGAAGGCGCTCACCAGGAGCAAATTCGAATATCATAGAGACAGGATTGGGATGAAGGATAATCCCTTTCTTGTTGAGAGGGAGTGTTGAAAAGTCAACAAGAAATATGTGTCTAATTTACTTTTCCCTTAAATAATTTGGACAATAAATATTAATCTATTATCTCATAATTACTTGAAATAATTAACTGAAATGGAAAATCAGTTAACTATGGGAAATTTGAGTTCAAAGGTTGACTGGTAAGACATGGAGGTGACTTGAAGTTGTAACAGAGTTATAAGTGTAGTTATGAGAGTTGTGAAGTAGTTTAACTCAGTTAAGTGAGTTAAGGCCAGTTGTACTAGTTGTAACTGAACTTACACTAGTAAGAGTTTAGTGAATTAATTATTAATTAATTCAAATTAGTGAACTCACATGCAACTGAAGATTCACCACGGTTAACTACATGTATGTCAGATCCAGTGGAGACCTAGTTGACATAACATGTGAAAGGGACAGTTTGGCTATTAGTTGTGATTTGAGTGAAGTGCACTCATGCAATCACACATGTAGTGGATATGCTCATGAGCATGTGCAAACTAGGCAATTTGAATTCATTGTGAGAATTCTAATTGCAGGGATTGTGCAGAGGAGGTAGGTTGTCTGGAGACAGAATATTGGCACATGTATTTGTTGAGTTTTGTATGACAGTGTGAGACGATTGTATTGTATTGAGAGCTCTTGGATTAGAGTTTTGTATGATATTGTTTCATGATCCATGATATACATAATATACAATAGTGGAGTTTTTAGTTTTACATTTTCCCGGAAAAACTTTTGTGTTATGTGTTCTTGATATTTCACTTTGTGATCATGGTTTAAATTTCTGCAAGAATATTAGTAGAAGCGATTTTGTATTTAACAATGGCATATAATTGTTAGATCAAGAGAATCGCATGAAATACATTAATTGTATTGAAATTTCTACACCTAACTAAAGAGGCTTTTAATATCATGTTCAATGTCCTCATGCCTTTCTAATTTTTCTGTTGAAGATGACTTGGGAGTAATAATTTGATTGTGGTTCCTTCTATTGATCATTGAATTGTGGAAGAATCTGGAATTTTTGTCTCTTTCTCTAAGCCATTGAATTCTGGATTTTTGTTTCCAAAGGATATCTTTCTACTTTGCCCAAATGTTGATTTCCTTGTGGAGGTAGTTCTCTTGGGATACACACTCCTCTAAGATAATTTTGAGCTTGAAAGATGTTCCCAAATACCTCTTTGTTCAAAACTTTAATGTTTTGCTTGACTTGTTTTAGCATTTGTTGAAATTGGTACATCCTTGATCTTGGGGTAGAGGCCACTTGAATCCACCAAGATCCTAATTTTTGCATAAAATCTAGATGATCAAGCCAAAAAAATTCAAATCTAAAAGGATTCGATCTAGGAATGAAAGAACTATCCCATGAAAGGCTTATTGGCTAGTGGTCAGAATTTGAAAATGGAGGAGTTCTATTGAAATGGATGTTTTCCTCTAAAGGAGGGATTCTCAGACTAGAAATCGATCGATCCTTGCTATGATTTAGTTATATCCTCCCCTTCTATTGTTCCATTTTTGGCATCCATTGTTGGTTTGAATGTCCACCGACGTCAATTTCTCAATAGTTTCCTTGAAGGCTAAGTTGTTGATGTCCATTTTTCGTTGGCCTCGCTTTTTCTCTTGTAAGGATGTAATCATGTTGATATCTCCACTAAGAATACAGGGTTTCCCTTATATGATGATGTAGGAGTGAAAATCCCCCAAACATGATCCAAAATCTTGAAATTTCCAGAAGGTGACATGGTTGCAAGAGGATAGGATTTTCCTCTATAATTAGGTAGATGGTAGGGTTTGTTATGATATTCTTGTTTTGAGAGATATTAGCGAGAGGTTGAGAGTAGATCGGATATTAGGTGATATGATCCTTGTATTTGTTCTTTATATATGTAATTTGTGGGGGTTGATAAAGGAGGCCAACAACAATGTAAAATTAGGTCGAAAGGGTGGTCAGGACTAGAGAGGTCGTACTATGTAATAGTTGAGCTTGATTATAATAAAATCTTGTATTTTGTGTATCTTGAGTTCTTCTCTTATTGAGTTATTTCTTTGTTCAAACCTGTCTAGTCCATAGATATGAATATATATATTTCCTTGAGGAGATAGGTCACAATTGGAGGCAAGAACTAAACTCTGCGGGTCTGAAGTTGGAGCAGGAGCATTGTATTCCTATAAGAGGAGATCCATCGTCGGTCACAAGATGGATCGAGGGTGATCCAATGTCAAAACGATATCGTGAAGAGGGGCTTAATGCCTAGGTGACAAAGGGATAAAGAGGGGTCAAGACTGAGACCTATAGGTGGATATCAAGATCGGGATCAATGCGAAAAGGTCGATCGTTGTATTATTGATCGATGGTCAAAGAAGTTGAGTTAAGACAAATCCATATTGTGGATGGTTGAAGGTATTTTTGGCATTTTAGGATATGAAATGATCCATTCATATCTCTACACATTGAAACTTGTTTTATGGTATCAAAAATGGATTATATTGAGTTGTTTCCTGGTAGACTCATGTTATTGTTCTGCATTACTAGTGTTTGAAGATTTGATCGATAATTTTATGGTCAAGATTCGGGTCTTGTTTACTCTCAGTATTTGTTGCATATGTTAAATTGTTTCCATGGACAAGTATTGAGTCCATATGTGGGTCCATAACCCATAGGTACAAGGATCGATCCTATTACGAATTTGATCTTTGTGATACCCCATATTCGGTCTTCATCAAGTGGCATCAAAATAGGGAAAAGATTTACTATATGCTAGTGAGTAGGTGCAGAAGCCAAGAAGAGCAAGGAGTGCTCGAGAGGTTCCAGTGGAGGGAATCTAAAATACCAAAAGGCTGATCTCAAGGAGAGGAAGCTTAGTGAGGTATTGGTAGCAGGTGTGGAGGCTTGCTACAGAGGCTTGGTTGCAGCTCACTAACTCAACATGTGGAGAAGCTCAGTGATGCATGAGGAAAAAGAAGACCGGATGTTGAGAGAAGTGAAGCAACAATGAAGAACCATTATCAAGAGATCATGAAAAATTTTAACCCTATGAGTCTGATACAGGAGTGAAAACCCCCCAAACCTGATCCAAAATCTCGAAGTTTCCAGAAGGTGATGTGGTTGCAAGAGGATGCAATTTTCCTCTATAATTGGGAAGATGATAGGGTTTGTTATGATATTCTTTTTTTGAGAGGTATTAGTGAGAGGTTGAGAGTAGATCGGATCTTAGGTGATATGATCCTTGTATTTGTTCTTTATATATGTAAGTCGCGGGTGTTGAAAAAGGAAGCCAACAACCATGTAAAACCTGGCTGAAAGGGAAGCCAAGCCCAGAGAGGTCGTGCTATGTAATAGCAGAGCTTGATTATAATAAAATCCTATATATTTTTGTATCTTTAGTTATTCTCTTATTGAGTTATTTCTATGTGCAACCCTGTTAATTCCATAGATCTGAATATGTATATTTCCTTGAGGAGAGAGGTCATGATTGGAGGCGAGAAATAAACTCTGTAGGTCTAAAGTCGGAGCAAGAGTATCGCATTCCTATAAGAGGAGATCCACCGTCGATCACAGAAAGGATCGACGGTGATCCAATTTCAAAACAATATCGTAAAGAGGGGATTAACGCCTAGGTGACAAAGGAATAAAGAGGGCCTACGACATTTTAAGTTGTGAAATTATCCATTAGGATCTCTACACCTTGAAACTTGTTTGATAGTATCGGAAATGGATTATATTGAGTTGTTTCCCAGTAGACTTATGTTGTTTCCATGCGTTATTGGCGTTTGAAGAACTGACCAATAATTTTATGGTCAATGTTCGGGTCTTGTTTACTCTCGGTATTCGTTGCATATGTTAAATTGTTGTCATGGACGAGTATTCATTCCATAAACCATAGGTATGAGGATCGATCCTATTATGAATTTGATCTTCATGATACCCCAGATTCGGTCTTCATCAGATGATCTCTCCTAGAGTTTGTAGGGAGTCCAAAAATGACTTTTGGAGTATCGAGTTGGACAGGCCATAAACATTGGTGATCCCCTGGTCGTGGAATCCAATCATCTTATATCTAGCCAAGATGAAGTTGATTCTTTCCATTTTCTTTAAGAGTGACTTGTGTTGGGTCCCAAAGTGTAGCTAGTCCACTAGAAAATCCACTATTGGATTTCACTTTCTTTCCAACATTTTTTAGCTAGAGTGAGCATAGTGTCTTGGTCACACTTAGTCTCTTGAAGCATAATTATTACTAGTTTTTCCTGAGCTATTATTTTCCTTAATAGGCACTGCTTTCTAGGGGAATTTAGTCCTCTTATATTCTAGGATAAGACCTTCATTCTAAAATTTGGGTTGGGAGGAGAAGTGTTTCTCTGGGAACCCAATCGCTTGTCCAAATTCTACAAAAACGGCTCTAGTTTCCTCCATCTTTTGTTTTTGTTGTTTTTTACCACAATTCTTTTCATGGTTGTGTGAATGCCTTTCATTGGCATCTTATTTATTTTTAAGGCAATCCAAAACACTACCCCTTATCCTAATTCGCTATGGAATTAAGATCTTTGGGTTCCATGCTAAACTTTCATCCTAGGCTCAAGTGACTTTCCAAAAGCTCGTTGAAATCATGCACACTATATATATGTTGTGAACAATCGTCAAAGGAATCCATGTCAAATTTTTGGTTTGTAGGCCAGCAATCCAACAAGATAATTGCATACACCGTATTGAATTTCATCCATTGTGTTGAGGAAGGGAAGTGAAAATCCTACATAATAGTAGGATATTCCACGTTAATTTGTAGAAAATGATGCAACAAAAATGGTAGGCGATGAGACCACACGGGTTTGCATAGAGGATATTTTTGAGCTAACATTAAGCACCATACAATGAGCCAATAATTGGCTCACTCATTTTCATCATCTTCGTTCGATGGTGAATAGTGTGTATCGAATGGACATGATGCACCAGGGAGTAAACCAATCATGGTGCTTAATGTTAACCAGATTTTTGAAGGGGAGAAAAAGGAAAGATAGGGAAGATAAGGAATCTATGACCAAGATTAAAAGAATGTGTGATTGCACAAGCAACATCCAACCACTTAGGGTGGAAAGGAATGATCGTGGAGAAGGAGCTGAGGGTCATCCAAGGAAATCTACGGTCAAAAGAGTAAAATTGTCCCATCGAGATGAACTCCATTTTGAAAAATACCTTACGATGTAATTAAATGTATGAGGCTAAAATAATAGATATAAGGAATAGAAAATAATTTCTAAAATTTAAAGAAAATAAAATGAAAGTGTAACAAAGTTATGATTTTTTTTTAATTATATATATATATATATATATATATATATATATATATATATATATATATATA
>JZKD02S1673342.1:170201-207344 GCA_000966675.3 Picea glauca
CAGGGGGGAAATTGATCTTAAATGCCCACTTGAGTATTAGCTGGATGATAAATTGCAGACCGGGTTCCAACACCAAGGCGGAGCTCATTGGAGCTTGGACCTCGCTGATTTTGGCGCATAGACACACGGATAATTTACTGCTCCTCGGTGACTCCAAGCTCATTATCGACTGGTTGAAAGGCGAGGCAGATTTCCAAGTGGCAGCCCTCAATAGCTGGAAGGAWCGGACAAAAGACGCAACTCTTCTCTTCAGAAATCTTACCTACCAGCATATCTTCCGGGAAGCAAATAATGAAGCAGATACGCTCTCAAAAAAAGCTCTCCACCTTACCCCAAATCAAATTCTCTATACTTTTTGGGTGGACGGGCATAAAGGCAATTCCTACAAGATAAATATTTGAAAGTTTTTCATTATAGTATATTCCAGAACTTTGGCATTATTCGATGTAGTTGTGGGACCATAGACAAAATTGACCCAAGTAGAGGTGGAATTGAATTGATCCGCGGTTGATTTTTCGATCTCCGTATTGTATACATTTATATCCTTTTTGAATATAAAAAGTAATTTTTTCTCGTGGAAAAAAAAAAATCAACGAATTGTTTCTTTAATACGAAGATATGTTTAACGGGGACATGGGAAATATAATATATGGATTGAACTTGTCATCTCACTCAATGCTTAACCTCATTTCATAACAAGCTCCAAAAATATTTCAAATAATGTAGAATGCAAACTGTATAATTTTATTTAATATTAATGTTTGTAAGTGTAAAAACAAGACATATTAATGTGTATAAAATGTTGCGAAAGATACTGAAGTAAGTTTAATAAAATTTGATTGGAAAATGAGTTCAAAAAGATAATGTAAAAAAAATATAAATTTAAAAAAGGATAGATGTGACTACTAAAGGGAAGAGTAATCTATTTTGAAAGATAATAAAGTAAATTTAATAAAATTTGGTTGAAAATGAGTTCAGAAAGATAAAAAAAAATTATTAAGTTTAAAGGATAAATGTGACAACTTGAAGAGTAATTCTTTTTCACATTTAAAGTTAAGAGTAAATAAGTATTATTATAATGAATCTTACTTTAAATAAAATGTTTAAAAAATTAAGCTTAATGTTAGAAAGGTCACTATATTTTTTTTTACTCAAATAATAAGGTGATAAGTAAGAATTCCCAAATTGAATTGACTTTCACGAATTTAACAACTTATAACTTTAATGAATTCAAACTTTGAAAAGCTACAAATAAATAATTATATATATATATATATATATATATTAATGAAAACAAACTTTATATCAACTTAAATAAAAATAAAAACTAAATAAAAATAATAATTCAAATATTAAATCAAATACAATGCAAGGGACAATACAACATTAAACATTATTTTTATTTTCAATACAAAACCATTGATACGTGATTGCTCCCAAAAGGCATCATTAACTTAAACATTGTATTGTTAACACATCCATTAGATAGATATAACACTACGTCAAATTGCAAAGTGATGCTTTATTATAAGTCTCGCAGGAATAACAACATTGACATATGTTTGGGGTTTCAATATTGCATCAAACAATATAGCGGAAGTTTATGCATTATTGCAAGGGTTAAAGTTAATAATTGATGCTAATATTCGATCTTTAATTGTTATAAGGGATTCAAGGATCGTTATCGGCAAAATGGTTTTCAAGATTGGTGTTGCTAATTATATTCTCGATGCAATACTTGATCGGGTTAAAAAAGAGGTCCTAAACATCTCTAGAATCAATGTCTTCTATGTCCTTGGGGAGAACAATCAAATTGTGGACCATTTCACTAACAAAGTCACCCTCTTAAAAGAGGTGGTTATTAGCATCGACATAAACCAACTTAATCAACCCATTCCTTAGTCTCAATGGAGTGTAAGCCATGTATCAAAGAATTAAGGTGTCACATTGCAGAGTGTGTGACCCTCAGACCATATGGATAGAGTAGTTATGATACAAGACGAGGGGTTCATTCCCACATATCCTTAGTTATGATTATGCATGTTTAGGTGTTTGGGATTAGAGTAATTCTCAGTCATGATGGGATTATTTGGATGGCCCTATTGAGGAAACAATATTGGTTTGTTGGAGCCTCGGTAAGCGCATTGGTGTTTGGACTATAGTTGTAAAATTTGTGTGAGCCTCCTCCTCGGGTTTGTAGGTCTAATGAACTGTGTTGCTAAATTTAGTTTTTCTCTCAGAAATTTTGTCAATTCATCCATGCTTCAATTCTCATGTGTTCCTATTCTAGGCTTTTGTTTCGGGTTCTGGAATGACACGAGATTAGTCGTGGTGGTATGGTTATGGTTTTTGGTTTTTTCTCTATGTATTTCAAGCGGTTTTCTTTTTAGTTCTAAGGATAGAGGCCTATGTTTCAGAACTTCAGTAAAGGCCTTTCATCCCCTTTGGTGTGGCTCTTTAGTAGTTTGTCTCCTTCTTTTGGTATCTTTCTCTTCATTGGGTCTAGGCATGGATTGTGCAATGGATATTAAGAAGGTGAATTGCCATTCTCCATGTCACCTCACAATGGACTACCAGGAATTGAGGGAGATGAGAAGGACCTTGAGAAATCATGAAGAATTTATCCATGCAAACAAATCATTAATTTACATAGCAAATACAAAGATTCATGAGAATGAACAAAATGTAGTGTCTCAAGTAGCAATGACTATGGCCACACATGTGCAACAAAAGCATCAAATGGTTATCCTAGAAACGAAATGTAATATGCTACAAAATCTGGTGATGAATATGAGTAAGGGTGATCATTCAGAGGCTTCAAACCAAGTCCAATCAGTGAATTCCAATTTTGGCAAGTTGAATGAGGAAACAATAGTGCACCAACTTGATGATGTAATGGAAATTGAGCAACCAACTCCATAAACAAGGAAGACAATGCTGGAAGAAGTAGCAAATAAGCACATCTTTTGTTAAATTTCCATGTTTTGTAAGGTTATTAGATTATTTGTTTTGTTTTGTAGAATGTACACCTCTCAAAAGTACTAGGTCATTTTGTCTCGAAACATTATTAGACTAAATTGTTGGCTCATATACAAATTAGATATTTACTATAATTGAATATCTTTAAAGCATTTTGGATGTAATATCTTTGCAATTTTTTGCAGTCTTTTAACTTAATATAAATCTACAAGTTACAAAATATAAAAAAGCAATGAATGCACCAACCAAATTTTGATAAAATGTATTTATCTCTAATCTAACTTATGATAATTGTCACATCTCTAATCTAACTTATGATAATTTCCATGTGTGATGTCCTCACTCGATCTAATACTAATGTTGACAATTTTAATATTTATTTGATATAACACTTTTAAAAACTTAAGAGTGAGCCGGACTAAATGAATATGTTAATACTTTTTATTACGAAGGATCTTTTCCAGTAGAAAATTCTCTCGAAAATAATATTAATGTATAATTCCATTTACATCATCAAGTTAGACCTGTTGAGTAGTCCAGTCAGATCAACAAGTTCCAAAGATAGTAAAAAACATAGTACTATGAAGTTATATGTAACCTCCCCAAGACAAAACAAATACCATGTGATAACTCAGGAAAAAGAAGAAAAACCATTACAAAATCATAGCCAAAATTAAGGCCCGTCACTCTTTAAGATATTTCAAAGATGTCGAGATGGGTGAGAGGACTGTCAGCCCTATTGCTCCAAGGATAAAATGATAACCTGCCTTCCGGTTCTCGTAGCACCCATTTGGATAAAATGTCGGCCTCTTTGTTGAAAATCCTGTATATATGATGGAAGCTGATATCCTGGAAAGTATTTGCAAGTTCTGTAGTTTTTTTGTTTCAGGCCATCAAGGTCTACCTCCTGTAGATTTCCTTTATGATTTAACCAATTAATAATTACCTAAGAGTCACCAAGAACCTGAATTTTTTGGATGGACCACAAGGAAGCTATAGTAAGAGTATCCCAAGCGCCCATGAGTTCTTCCTTAGTGTTTGTACCAGCCCCACAATTAATATGTAATTTGATAACAATTGAATCCAAGGTTATGATGATATCTCCAGGACCGCAACACTTTCCAGTTGATAGAGTCACGCCATCAAAGTATGCAATGGAACCACATTCTTTGTGAAAAATATTGTAGACTCGGTTTGGTATATATTTAAAAGAGGAAGCGCGCCAAATATATGATCCCTAATACTGTGAGCCACTGCAAGGTGAGAAGGAGTTATGTTTTCAAAAATTGACTTATTTCTCTTGATCCAAATGTGCCAACATGTGTGAGCCACTAGACTGATCGGAGCAGTTTTTTCCTTTGTCCAAATAGACAAGCAATCAGAGACTGAAGCACCATTCCACAATATTTTAATATTGTGGAGGATTTCCAGTCTGTCCCAGAATTCCTTAGTAAAGGCGCAGTGAATGAGAAGGTGATCGATATCTTGTAATTTTGTCTTGCAAAGGATGCTTATCCATGTACCTTCCCATCCTTTGCACTGAAGAGTGTCCCAGGTCAAAACCTTTTGGTTTCCAGCTAACCAATTAAACAATTTAATTTTTAAGTGTGTGTTCCACTTCCATAGGTTTAATTTCCAGCCACCTACTGTCAAATGATCTAGAGTTGAAATGAATTAATAGACAAGATTTCATATGAATTCCCTCCCGGTCCACACTATGGTTTTAAATGAATTCTGAAGATTAATGCCTACGCCAAGAAGCGCCCTACGGTACCAATCCCATTATGAGGAAAGTCTACCATTCAAACCCAGAGCTTCACTGCTAAGTCAATTCTCTTTGATAGAGTCCACACTGCTTGGACTTTTAACATCAGCTAGGATTGTTTTCCCAAGAAATTTAAGATGAGAAATCAAAGATTCTGAGAGGAAGGATAGGCCTCCCATACCAATAATCTGATCCCTTCCTAAATATATAATATGACCCGATCCCGGGCGCCAACATAGCCAATGCAAGATCAAATGAATAAATCTAGTAAGGCTAGTCCAGATTCGGGAAGCTCTGATATTCTTATGGGGCGGTTGTCTGTACCAGTTGATCACAGTGGAGTGGTTAATATATTTATCAATTAGTACTCTATGCCAGATCCCATCCTGTGTAAGAACTCTCCATAAAGTATTGACCAGTAAAGCCGAATTAAAAAGAGAGAGATCCTTGAGTCCCCATCCTCCACATTTCTTCGGTCTGGATAACATATCCCATCTACAGAGATGAAACTGGTTATTAGACTTGCTTCCACTCCATAGAAAATCAAACAATGGCTTATGAATTTTGTTTAGTATCGAGCGTGGAACGAGCTCCATGGAAATCCAGGATACTGACTGGCTTTCCATCACAACTTTCACAAATACAAACCGACCACCTAATGAAATCCATTTATTACACCAGAGCTCAATCTTCCATTCCATTTTAGTCACTAGCCAAATCCAATCTTCTTTCCTGGAGGGTCCAGTCTTTAAATAGTATCCAAGATATTTGAATCGTGTTGACAACTCAATAAAAGTGTAAGGAAGGAGATCCTTTAGAGGAGTCAAATCCAAGTATGTTAATCCCCCGAAGTGTACAGTAGTTTTTGAATTGTTGATCATTAAGACCGTGGCCAAACAAAAACTCTGAAGGATATTTGAGATCACCCTTCACTCATTGATATTTGTCTTTGTCATAATAATGATGTCATCCACAAATAAAAGATGTACCACTTTGATCATTTTGGAGACTTTAATGCCTAAAATTGTGCCTGTAGTAATGCTATTTTTAATCAAGAGGTTGAGCCCTTCCATAGCCGGGATAAAAAAGAATGGTGATAGAGGGCATCCTTGTCGAATCCCCCTCCCACTTTTGAAGAAGTTCGTCGCCTCACCATTGAGCAAAACAACGAAGGTAGATTTGGTTACACAACTCATAATATAGTTGGATAACTGGATGCCAAACCCCACTGTAATGAGAATTAGTGTCAAGTAATCCTAGTCTATGAAATCATAGGCTTTCCTCAAATCAATTTTTATTGCCAGGGACTTTAATTTCTTTTTGTGTATACTATCTAGACTTTCATGTGTTGTTCCAATTGCATCTTGTATCCTTCTACCCTAGAGGAAGCACAGTTATTCCACAAATAAGAATCTCGACAGGGTTGGCTTGATCCTATTTGCAATCACAATTGATATCATCTTACAACAAAGGTTGCAGAGTGAGATCGGTCGAAAGTCGTCAAAAGACACAGGTTTGTTTTTCTATGGAATAAGGGCCAGGAAGGTAGAATTCAACCCTCCTCTAATGTTACCTCTCACTCTCAAGTCCTCAACTACATCAAGGAGGTCTTCCCCAACTAGACCAAAATACAGTGAAGAATTCTACAGTCCATCCATCTGGGCCCGGGCTCTTTCCTTTTTTAAAATGAAGAAGTACATCCTTCAATTCCTCCAGAGTGACCAGGTTGAAAAGGGATCCCACATCCTCATTGCTCACCATCCTGGGGAAGAGGCTTGCAACCCTGAATTTTTCATTTATATTACAGTTTGTTTGGTTCTTAAAAAAATTTCTAAAGTATGCTATCGTTTCTTCCTTTATTGCTCCTTGTTCAGTAATGATATTACCATTTATATCTGAGATTTCCCAGACACGTTTATGGTTCCTATTATGGTTGGCTAGCTTATGGAAGAACCTTGTATTATTATCCCCACATTTGATCCATGTCGCTCTGCTATGGAGTCTCCAGGATTCCTCCTCCTCGTGCAGAATTTTATTTCTTTTAAATTCCAACTCCCTAATGATCTATTCCTTTTCCCAGATTGTAGAATTCCCAAAGGAATTCACCAAAAAAAATTTAAGTTTCGATTCCAGCTTCTCCAGGATAGCCTTGTCTCTCTCTTTTACTTCCTTAATCCATATTTTTGTTTCTAACTTGAGTTCCTTTAATTTCCAGACCAGTCGACATTGTTTATCACCTTCTGAGAGAAAACGAGGATCTTTCCATACTTTGTGTACCAGAGCCAAATAATCCTCATATTGTAGCCAATTAGCGTTGAGTTTAAAAGGGTAAGCCTTTAAAGTAGGGGGGAGTTCTAGCTGTAATAGGATGGGAGCATGATCAGAAATGAAAGGATATTCCACCCAAGAACGGGAAAATCCCACAACCTCCAACAAATCTTCAGATACCAAGCACCTGTCAAGTCATCTCGCTATGGCTTCATGACCTGTGCGCCCATTTCTCCATGTTGGAACCACTTTATTCGGATTAACATCGATCAACTTCTTTGACATGAATAACTTCTTATAGTAATCCTCTAACAGACCAGGAACAAAGGATCCACCCCAACTCTCATTCGAAGAGATGATGATATTTATGTTGCCAACGATAAGCAAGTTCTTGATAGATAAGATGCCAATGTCGACCAATGAGCTCCAAAACTTATTTCGATATACATGCGGACCATACACATTTAGTAGAGAGATTTCTCGATGATTTTTAACACCCATGTCTGTTAATAGAATACCCCCAATGGTAAGAAAGGGAGATAAATCATATAGATTCGGATCCCAGGACACTAGTAAACAACCTGAATTACTGACAACATTTATAGCACTCGAAACCCAAGTAGGACGCAGATGTTGCATAAAATCTCTAGCCTTTTGTTCATTAGCTAGAGTCTCTTGTAGAAATACTATGTCAAGATGAGTCTGATCCAACAGTCTATGAGCAGAGGCTATTTTGAGGGCACCTCCAACCCCTAGAATATTTAGAGAAAGCAATAACATTACTTAGCCCGCGTCAAGGATTTCATTTCTCCAAGAGCCCCACTATCCGTGGAGGAAGGGAGAGTGTCAACTGCTTGAGAGGAGGTACGCGCCAACTTTTTTTGTAAACTTATTGTCTTTATGGGTGACAATTCGACCCTAATGCCTCGAGACTAGGCATAAATCTTACCCTCCTTGCCTGGAGTCTTGGTAAGGGAGGAGGACCCTATTCCCAAGGGAGGGTCGAGGACAGAGCTCCCTAAATAAATAGGCAGTGGCAGGGTATCAGTAGAGTCATGGATATAAGGAAGTAAGGAATCAAGGACAACATTTAAGGCGAAGTCATCATCCTTAGCCTCCCTGAAACTAGGTTCTATCGGGGAGGAAGCTTGTGGGTCCGATGGAGGTGAAGGAATCAAAACCAGTCTCTTTGAAGACAACGAAGGGGTATGAGAAGTATTCTGAAAAGGGGTCGGGGAAAGTGAGGTCCCCGAAGTCAAGACCTCAGTAGGCAAAATTACAAAAGGATTAAACAGAGGGTCGTTAGTACCGCAAGGGTTTAGAGAAACCAGTGGAGGAGGTTCAGAAGGGGTCATCTCCTTTTTAGGTTGACTAGGAGTATTAGTAGTGAATGTTAACCAATTGGAAGTATTTAAGGCCTCTTTCTCCCAATGCATCAAAGAAGAAAAAAAAGAAGGGCAGAGACTTTGTAGCTTACCCGATAGTGTGGATTGGTCCTCTCATCGGTGAGACATGGATAGACCATTTTGGTGATCCGCGCATCCAAAAGGCTCTACTTCATCCATATACTCAAGAGGATCTCGTTGAAGTTCAGTATTTTCTGACAACTCCTCAACTTTCTTACCAGTGCAGTCACGATGGAGATGACCTGTTTGTCTGCAAGAATTGCACCGAAATGGTATCCCTAAATAGTCAAGTTGTTGAACTACTCTGCGGCCACGCCACTCAATATCGATGGATTCTGGTAAACCATAGTGGATATCCATCTCCACAAGGATACGTCCCAACTTACGTTCAGGGTCGGTAAAGCACTTGGACTCCAAAGTAATGAATTTACCGATATTATCGCCAATTTCCTTTAGGGCGTCTTCATTCCATAGATATAATGGAAGGCTTGGAAGTAGTATCCACAGATGACAGAGTTTGAAATGCTCAGTTGTCGAGTTAAAAGTGGCCCGCCAACGCTTGAGCATAATGTTGCTTTTGCCAAAAACCCAAAGAGAGTTCGGTAAGAAAATCGCATCCTCCAGAGACCTACATATAAAACCTAGCCAACCCTTTGTAAGATACAGTGTCTCTGGCTCATAACCCAGAATCGGCCGCCAATGTTTTTTAAACCAAACCTCAATAGGTTCCTTCCTAAGGTGACTGTAAGAAATCCTGCCCACCAGTCCGCAAAGGGCCATCCTACACGTTTCTTCTAAGCCCACATCAGAGCCTACAACCATTTTTTTTTTGCTTGCGCTTAGCTTTGCACACCTTACGCCTCGAAGAAGCAGGGTGCTCCACTTTCTGGGATTTTCTTTGTCCCTCTTGGGTAGAAAACCCTTTGGCATCAACCGAGAAATGTCTAAAAAGATGTGAATTGGTAGGATGACGGCTAGGCAAGAAGGTTGCATAAGGTTCATCCAGTGAAACTGGTGGAGGGAAGTTTGAAAGCTTGATAGGAGGGTCTGTAGCAAAAGACGACGTGAAAGTTTTAGGTGGACGTCCCAAAATTTTAGATCCCAAGCTGCCAGAGTTGACATAAATGTCCTCTTGTTCCCAAAAGTACTCGTCATCTGCATTCATATCAACTTGACATTTCTTCCAACCTCGAAGTGGAGGGAAGCTTCCAAAAACGTCCACCTGGAAGCAACTCAGAACTAAACCAATAGGAATACTGACAAATAGTCCAGTGTCCTAGAAAAGTAAATAATAGCATAAATGACCCAAAGCCCAAAGAGCCACTAACCCAAAGGTAATAAAAGCAAATAACTCTCAAAGCAGGTGAAAAAGTTCAGGTTAGTAAGGACCAAGATATAGTTAATGTAGAGAATTAATAAGAGTAACGCTAAGTATAAAAAACAGAAGTCGTGATAGATACAGTTCCACTAAAAGTAAAGAAAAGAGAAAGGTAGAAACAACTCAAATATCCATATCCCTAAACACTACACCCACATCTAAAGTATAGGAACCTTTCTCCACCATTAACGAGTCTCTACCAATCTTCCAATTCACCATTAACAAATCGCTTCCATACTTCCAAGTTCAAAAAATCCATTCCCACCCTCAACACTACCCTCAACACTACTACCCTCACACTTTCACACCTTCCATTCCCTATTACGAAGGATCTTATCAAATGGTCCATAACAAAGCAAGATGCATGGATTGAGCATTACACTTTTGTTATGACTCGTATTCATGAAGGGAGAGTCGCGTTTTGGGAATTTCATGAGATGTTACATGACATGGACAAAATTTCCTCCCAAATAAATAATAAATCACGAAGGATCTTATCAAATGGTCCTAAACAAAGCAAGATGCATGCATTGAGCATTAAACTTTTGTTATGACTCGTCTTCATGAAGGGAGAGTCACGTTTTGGGAATTTCATGAGATGTTACACGACAGGGACAAAATTTCCTCCCGAATAAATCTAAACTTGGGTTTTTAAGTGATTATTTTAATTATTTATAAAGATAAGGAAAAAGTACTTAGGTCAACATTTCATGTTTTAAAGTTTTTTTTTAAGAAAATCAAATGATATTTTTAATAAATTTATTGAAAAAAATTGAAAGATTACTTAAAATTACTTAAATATTTAATAATATTAACAATGATCAATTAAACTAATTTTTGCACTATCTTCCTCAATCCTTTCATAAAAATATTAGAAAAAAACTTTATCAAATATTCAACATTAACAATAGCTAACTAAACGAATTCTTTAAATTAATTATTATATAATTAATTAAACGAACTCCTTAAATTAATTATTATATAGCTTATGTTCTCGAGGTGTAGGGTACTCGGTGACAGAGTGTGTTGTTAAGCCACTCCGTGTTGTTAAAGTCACCAGTTCGAAACCTGCGGGGGCAAAAAAATCCAACCATGTTAAGAGTTGGTGTGGCTCAGGCCGGGTGCGATCCCCGGATGATTTTGACGGCTTAGATGCCCCTGAGTCACGGTTTCTCAAGCCACAGGTTAATTGCGTAGCCAACAAATCCCGCACAAATTAACAAACAAAAAAAAATTTATTATATAGCTTATATATAAATATGAGAGTAATCACAATTCATTTCTACTCTTAACCTAGAAGAACACCAACTCTATTAAAATGGAAAAAAAAATGATTCAACCTTACATCCAATCTTACAATAATGTTAGGGACAAAGATAAAGAATAACCTTTTACTTTTAATAAAAAATAAATAAAACCCTTGACACATGGTTGTACTATTAACCTTACAAAGACCAAATTTAAGTTAAAAAGAATAGGTGATGAAAGTGAAGATAAAGTGATGTTCTTTTACAACAATGATTCATAAAGGATATGATTGTAACCTAATTTTTTTTTGGTAAAAGGGTTTGTGGATAATAATTAAAAAGTTTTTTTTTTTACTAAAAGTTTAATATATTATGAAATTGTTTAATTTTTTGAATTTATTTTAATTATATATAAATTTAAAAAACAAATTAAATAATTTTTTTCATATTTTATTATTTAAAATATAAATATATTATTAAATATTCAAACATTAAAACCAATTTTAATTATATATAAATTCAAATCTTATAATAAATAAAATGTTTCTTAACAAAGTTCACAGGGCCATGCTTCCCACAAAAGTCCAAAATAAAAAGACGAAATACACGACCTTTTCCCATCACTAAATGCATTATTTTCATGATCACCCTATCCCATATTTCATTGTACGAGAGATACTCATTCTCGACATTAATCTGCATCGATACTTCCTTTCATAACAAATCCAAAGTGCTAAAAGCCACGTTCTCACTTCACGTATATTCCACATTAATAACCATTATGGAATAAAAGTGCTTTATAGATAATATTCTACCAAAATATTCCATCCTTCCAAAAGTTAAATTGTAGAAAGACCTATGTTGATATGAAGCTTTATAAAAAGGAAAATCGATTATGTGTGAATGGGATTTAAAACTCATTCACGAGAGATACTCGTTTTAAAAGTTAATAGGCATGTTTCTTTGGACAACAAAGTTTTTTTTTTTCTCAAACCAAGAGAATCGATAGCGATTCGTCAATGGTCATCAAGGAGATTCAGGGTTGAGTTGGAGAGATTGCTTCTATAAATCTGGGTCTAGTGCAAGTACCCACAAACCAGACTAAACAAGTAAGTCAAATTTTGAACCTAAGTAGGTCCTTTATAATGAAAGTCAACATCTTTCAAAACGAGACATCCATCGTTTAGCCCACCCTGATGGACTTACAACAAGTCCAAAGTTCAGAACAACTCATAGTGATTTTTGGGTACTATTGATTTTCTTAGGGTCATGTTCTCACTTCTTATAAAGGCACATAACATTCCATATGCATAACACATAAGGGTTTGTAAGGCATTGTCCACACTAAAATATTTTCTAATTCAAAATTTGACTTTGAGTTGTAATTATTGAGATTGATATGATAACAACATTCCTTAATTTGGTACTAACTTCATTAATAGTTCGGTGTTATATATTATGGACCATCTTTAATTTTTGGTTGTTATTTATGTGATAGATTCCAAACCCACTAGGTGTATGTCGTTATTGTCCCCCTCTTCATTATTTTTAGGAAATAAAAACTCAATAGGTGTATGTAGTTATTGTTCCCCTCTTCATTATTTTTAGGAAATAAAAACTCAATAGATTATATGGTTGGAAAGAGAATTTTACATATGGACATTAAATACAAACTTACCCTTTTTTAGGATTGATTTTCATTTTTCTACCATCTTTGCCCCTTCATTCATATTTGAGTATCTAATTTTAGAATTTACATGCTATATATGCCACATGATAGCTTGGTTTCTTTACAATATTTGTAGAGGAACATCCAACTTATGAATCATGCATGTTGTTGGTACACATTTTTTTGCCTTTTCTTTCTTGATGTTTATCTAACCAATAGACTAGTTAGGGGTTCAAGGAGATTCTAATACCAATAATTATTTTGATTTGTTTGTTGAGTCCAAAGGGATTGATTCATTTTCCTTATCTAATTTGTTTGATTTATGCATCCTCTTCCCCCTCCAAAAGGTGCAATCATGCAAGGAATCTCGTTGCTAAGAGGATGCTTCCAATAATATTTGTGTCTATAACACCCTTCTTAGAGTTTTTAGCAGTCCTTAACTGTAGATTCCCACTTTTTTACTTATGTAGACTTTTTTGGTGTCATCCCTCCATAGTTCAATATTGGATCCTTCCACTATGAGGATTTGCTACTCTTCCACTTTTTATCTCGACTATCCTTAGCTTTGTAACATAAAGTCACTACATTAAACTCTACAATGGAAATTAATGTGACCATAGTCTAGCAATTGTGTCTAGCTATCATTCATATTATTCAACATGATTTCATCAATAATCCCTTTACTAAAATCTACAAAAATGTAGAGTCATGCACAAGTTGTGTGTGGCATTGTATATATTTATAAACCTAGGGTAAGAAACTACCTAAAGTGTTACCAATGGTCAAAAGAGATATGGTCGACCTCAATATTCAAGAGGGAGGCTTGGTAGTCTTACCCATAAAGTTACCTTAGTCGATGATTCTAATACTCGATCAAAACCTAACACGTACAACTTCAAAAATAGGATTTCTTTGTCCATTATCTAAGACCCCATGCTAATGACCTATTCTTAGTCCATGTGATATTAAAATACTAGAACAAAGAAACCCTTTGCAAACAAATAAACCAGTACCTCATAATGTAGAAATGAACCCTAAGAATCCAAGAATCTAGAATCCATGTCTAAAGATTTATCACTATTATCCATAAACCATTAAATTTTAAAATCATTGATTAGATAATTGTCTTTCGTCTTCATCCATAAAGATATGATTTTGCAAATAAAAATCATGTTTACCTTGTCCATGATGAAAAATAAAGTAAGAATGTATCCAATGGAGGGGAAAAATCTGGAGCCAAACTAGGGGATCCTCTTTCATGTTAATTAATCTCCATTTTCCTTCGCTATATTATAGTGACCACTCAAAGCTCTAACCCTATATGAATTCCATATCATTAAGGACAACACTTTCCACTAAGCTACAAGAAGTCATATCCAAAACTATCACATGCAAATCAAGGACCAAAGCTCACCTTTAGTTTCAAAATCAACTACCTTCAACTCCACACCATATTTCATCTACTTCTCCTCACTAAGTCACTTAAACATTGAAATATCACATTTCAACCAAAACCCACCCATTAATTAGGGGATCAAATCCATACTCCATAAAGCACAACCAAGGACTCACCTTGTATAGTTTCCCAAACCATGTAATCATTCACATGAGCAAGACCTAGAAATGACCAGGATGGGATCATACCTAACTGAGAGAGATTATTTGAAGTTAGATATGAAGGAATTAATTGGTGGAGCTCCCATTCCTAATTCAAATATTGAGATACAAATTTCTCTAAGATATGAATTGGATTAGATGACGACTTAGCTAAGTGAACATTATGGATGGAAAGTTTAGCTTCAATGCAATATGCCGGCTTTAAAATTTCAACAAGTTATTGAATCTCTCCCCTAATATAATATAAGGTAAGGATCCCATCCAAGATACTTCACTAGGTTGTGCTACCTTCCAAGTTAGAATTACTTTGAGTGGACTTTTCACTAACCAAGATACTTCGTTATCTCTCTATTGACATCCCTAGGGATTGTGTGGATTGTAATTATGTTTTTAAATTTTTTGTATAGTTACCTAAATAAATAATGAGTCATTTCATTATCCTCTCTCACAATTGTAACATCCCCAATTTTAATTACCGTGAATTTTAATGTAATTGTGCTGAGGGACAAACTATGTAAATTGTACATTGAAATGATTAATAAAAATAATAATCGTTGGTTGTGATACAAGAGGGACGATAATGATGGGGGGGCTATGATTCCACGAGAGAGGGGGCTAAAGGGGGTCCAAGGTAAAACCCATGTCATTTGTTGGAGTTAATGTGTCATTACCATCTAATCCTTCTTTGACTTATTAGACACTCAAGCATTGAATTCATGTAAGAGGTTAGGTGAGGGAGTCAACTCACCTAGTTATGACAACATGGGTTGAGTACAAGCAAGCATGGGGGAATTGTGAGAGTCAAGCAATCCTTTTGGGGAAGAGTGAGAGTCAAGTAAGCAAGGGAGAAGAAGGAATTCGAGTAGGAAGAGGGGACAATTTTTGCATGTTGATTTTGGGCAGCAAGAGGAAAGTGGGGTGTTGGAAAAGAGAAACATCCATGCTAGCCATGGAAAGTCTTCTTTTTGGGTTGATTTTGATGTTGAAAATAAGATTGGGTGCCTATAACAGTTCGATGGAGCTATGAGATAAATCTAAGAATGAGGTTGTGAGCCTCTTATTGCTTTTCTTGTTGAGGAAATGACTTAAGATCCTTGAGAAGGTTGTTGTGAGCACTCTAAAGGAACAACTTAGAATTTTTGGAGTCCCTGTTTGTGATATTTCATGGAAAACCATGTGCACTAGAGCCCTGGAAGGAAATGGGAAGGCTTGAGGTACTGTGTGGCAGAGAAAGTGGATCCCATTCCTTGGGTTGTGTGGGTTGAAGGGAAAGAGAGTTGGCGGATTGGAATGGTTGTAGGGGTGGAAACCTGGGAATTTTGTTGTTGAGTGTGTGGACAGTGGACAAGAGAGTTAGACCTCCTTGTGGACTCATATACTTAGCTTAGGGGTGGATTGATATTGATAGAAAGTGAATAGAAATCCTCTATCTAGGGGGAACTTCCCTTGTACACATCTAGTCAGTTCTTCATAAATAAAAAATCATTATGTTCTATTTTGTTGTGACAATTATGTTGTGTAAAGATGAATATTTTTTTTTTTGTAAATCAAAGTAGAGCACTATATTACTGTAGTAAATATGATACAAAATGGGGACTCAGGTCTTCCTAAAGAAAACCAAACCAGGGGACCCTTACTGTTTGTTCTTAATAAAATTCCTACAGGTGAATGGTCTACCAAAATTGGGAACCAGACCAGGCCTCCCTTTTAAAGTATTAGAAACATAGCCAAAAAAGATAAAGCTAACTATCCGCTCAACTAAGTCTTGGGCATAATGTCTGGCTTGGGCAGAGACTACCAAAGCGTGCAACTTCCTACACTACACCCTACTACTTCCTAGGCATGAATACCATTATAGACAAAAGAAAATACAAACATAAGACTAAAAAGCGCTAGAGCACCTAGGAGTGGTCCCTCACTCCACCCGCTTGTCCTTTATTGTCCTCCTTTGGGGAGATTTTTATGGTTCTTCAAATCTGAGTCGGTCCTCCTTGGCCATCCATAGGTGTTATGTCCAGATGGTGGATGTATCTCAGGAACAGATGGAATTACGCAGCAAGACACTCTTGCTTGCTTTGATGGTTCTTTTTTACCTCCACTAACAACTTGACGATGGTTTCTAACCCGATGATTCGACGATGAATTTCTTCTGGCATGGTTTTAATCTCTCGGTGGTATTCCTTGCGTTCCTCCTCCTGATCAGACTTTAAGCTGCATATCATAATTTTGGTGACCCATGTCGTCTCCACCATTATGTGATAAAGGGTCTCCCTGGGATGGGTATCCCCTAGATATTTTATCCAGACTACCTCCTGAGCAATCTCCCCCCACTCCTTACCACCCCACTCCTTCTTGATCTCTACCTCTCACTTGTTCACTACTTCATTCCCTTTCTACGAGACCATCATATGGAACATGTTTGTTGCCTCTCTCGCAGCCTGCTCGATTCTAGTCAAACACCTCGATATTTCTGAGATCTCCTTCCCCTGGGGGATTCTCTTTATCTAGGTATGTTTCAAGCGTGCCATGCCTCTATGCCTACCCGACTCTCTACTTAATCCTTTCTCCTGGTTCCACACTCTGTGTCTCTCCTTAACTGACCTACTCTTGAGACTATATCTTTCAATACTAGCTAAACCCTTCTGGTTGTAGCCCTATCTGCAACTATCCTTCTTATAACAGTTTCTTTCCTGAGTGCATGTACCTCCTATTGATTCTAGCCTAAGGTAGTGATATCGACCCTCTTTATTGGCTAATAAGGAAGAGAGGGCCATTATGTTGTTATCTCTTCCCTAATCCTTGCTTCTATCCCTGCTTTCTCTGTATCCAGACGTTATGGGTCCCGTGCATGTCTTAGGGGCCAGTGATCCTCCCTTGATTATCACCATCTCCAAACCCCTTATCTATTCATGAATTTTTGGCCTGCTAATTGGCCTCTCTCCCGTACTATCATCTCTAACCTTTTTTTTGTTATTTACTTCCATGTGTTTGCCCACTTGCTTCATGTCTTGTTCCCACATAATAATTGGGGGCCAGGTGTTCTGACCATCATATGCCTCATGGATCCCCCGCCGAGTCGAAGAGCCCTGTGTCATCCCCGATGTGACTCTGGTCCCTGAATTTTCCACCATGATCTTGTTCCGCCAAGTGGATGTAGTCTGATCTGAGTTGACCCCTTGGGATTCTAAACCAAACCTCATCCAGTTCATGTCCCTCACTGTTTACTCCTTCGTTGGCTATCCTGTCCCACATTAGCCAACCTGTGAATCCAACTAAACTCTATCGTGTTCAATTTTTTCAAGTGTTTTCTGATTTTTTGAAGGGAATGAGATAGACACCAATGCCTTAACACCTTTCCCACCTTGGTTCCATACTGAAGTTTCTTCGTTGTGTTGACAACCAATGTCGAATATCCTTCCATGATGACATTTTCCATGCCCTCTCTACATAGAATTTACAAACCAATTTATAGATATCCAAACTCCACCGCTTTATTTGTAGAGTTGCCTATGCTCCCAACATACAGGCGCAAGATGATACCTCCACTATCTCTTATTACCCCACCATCTCCTGCCAACCCAGGATTTCCTTTCGACGCCCCATAAAAATTCAACTTGTTGAAGCTTGTCGGAGGAGGGAACCATGTATTGACTCTTTTCTAGATCTATGGATCCCAGGTCACAGGTATGTTAAGGCTCCAATCTTTCAAATATAACAATTCCAAAATTCGTATGTCTTGGCCTGAGTTCTGGTTTTTGGAATTGTTAAGTTTAAGGCTTTGTACTGTCTCTCTTATTTGATTTATGATAATATCCTTTATCCTCGAGGATAGTTGACTTTCATTCTTAAAGAGTCTCGTGTTTTGTTCTTTCCAAATTGTCCATATTACCATCCCCGACGTTAGTCTCCAACACAGGTTCACCACCTCATTATCGCTATACCTCTCCTTCCAATTTTTTATTATGGATTTGATATCCCCCCTTACCCTATTTGACTGACAGTAAATAGTAGCCACCCAATCCCAAATATAGGTTGTATAGTTGCACTCGTCTAGGAGGTGATTCGTCGATTCTTCCTGGATCTCACACAGATGACAACGTGAGGGTCCAATGAATCATATTTTTGTTAGGCTCTCCCAATAATTATATTCTTATGTGATCCAAGTGGATATCGATGTCCATCCACCTTTTCCAACTAGCTCAAAACAACTTTTTGACAATTTTGGCAATTTACTATTTTTAGCAGTTTTAACTTCTGGGGCCATTTTGAGGGCCTAAATGAAGGTTTTTCAGGATAGAGCTTCTCAATGATGATTGAAGAATGATTGAGCCCCAAAAATGAATCTCCTTGACGATACCTTTCCAATGGGCTATCGTATGCCAAAAACGGAGATCGTATGAAAAAATTACGACCCTGGGAAGTTGATGTAATAACTTACCCAAATGGGGTCCACATGACTTTTGGCGCTTCATCTCCTAGGGTTAGGTTTTTGGATGTCTAGGGTTTTTGGAATTCTTGTTTATTGTAAAAAGGCCTTCATATCCTCATTGTAATGATCTTCTTGTGAATGAGCACAACCGTCACATCTCTTCTCAGAGATAAGCCGCCGCCATTCCAACAAGCTTGTTTCTGTTGCATTTTACAGTTTCAACTTATTTCCTTACTAAATAGAAAACTGGTTTTACTGTATCTCTGTTATTTTGTGTTAATAACTTGTAATAATCTGTAGTCATTTTGTTCTGCTCATAAAATCTGGATCATTGTGTAATATTAACCATTCAAACACTTTAATCTTTGGCCATTGAGGGACCTTCCAGATCCTCTCCCAATGGGGTTCTAGGTTTTCTTGGTTCTATCCTGCTATGTAGTGTCGTGATTCTTTTAGATTGAATTCCCATCCATTTTTCCTTCCCCATATTAATTGATCCTCCTCTTTCGAGACCCAAATTTTCCTTTTACCCAATTCCTCCTCAATCTCGTTCACCATCGAGTCTCCCTGAGCTATATTTTGTGGATTTATGTTGTCCCAAATTCTCCATCTGGCATTATCCTCCCTTTATTTCTAGTACTAATAAAATTTTGTTTTCCCTTGATGCATCATCTCTTACTTGATAACATCTCTATCCTAGTTTTCCATTATGGTTTTCTGTTTCCAAGCATCTTCCCAAAATCTTCTTGTTCTCCCATTCCTAATTTCCCAAAAACTATGACCTTGTATCCAATTTTTATTCCCCGAAGAAAGATTCTAGATGGTTGAACCTTCCCCTGTTCCCATGAACCTGATTCTCTCCTGGGGATTGACCTCTAGGGCGTATTTTTCTTTCCACAGTTTAACCCAAGGTGTCGAGCTATATTTTACCCATCTCCACCATAGTTTTGCCTCGTATGCCTCGTTGGTTACCTGTGAGTCTTGTAGCTCGAGGCCCCCTTTGTTCTTTGGTCTGCACACTTTGTCCCATGCCACTAAGGCCCATTTATTTTTGTCCTCATCTCCTCTCCATAGGAAGTCTCTTTGGATTTCTCTAATTTTTTGTAGGATTTATTTTGGGGCTGGAAACACCGACATAAGATATGTTGGGATTACTTGTAGGGTCGCTTTTGTTAGGATTAACCGTCTTTCTAGGTTCATACTTCTATAATTCCAATTTTTAACCCTCTCCTGCATCTTGTTGATGACACCTTCCCACATTATATTCCTACACGCCTTGTCCCTCAGGGGCACCCCAAATACTTCGTTGGGAGTGTTTTCCTCTCAAAACCAAAAATGTTGGCCAGGTTCCTTTGGACTGCAGGATTTGTGTTGAAGAAGTAGATGATGGATTTAGAGTGGTTTGTTTCAGTCCCAGAGGCTTCTCCAAACTCTACTAAAAAACAATTGTATGCCTTTTCTTCCTTGATTGTGGGGATTCCGTGGACCAAGGTATCATCCACAAATTGTTGGTGTGTTGAGTTTGTGCATTCTTCAAACAGTTTTAGGCATTTGATTTCTCCTTCGGTTGTTGTTGTCTTTATTCTCTTGCTAAGTCCTTCCATCACTAAAATGAACAGGAAAGGGGATAGAATATCCCCTTGTCTTATACCCCTCAAGGGGTAGAACAGCCTGGTTGGAGCTCCATTTACTAGAAGTGAGAAACTTGTTGTAGAGACTAGGTTAATTACCCACTTAATCTAGTGTTGGTCAAACCCAAATGCTTCCATCATTTTTTCCATATAGTGCAAGCTTATTTTTTCATAATCCTTGGCTAAGTCAATCTGGATTAACATCCCTGCTTTCTTTTTACATTTCAGGGTGTGTATTATTTCATGGGCTTGTATGATGTTATCTAGAATCTTCCTTCCCTCCACAAAGCCCGCATGTTCCTTTGAGATCAAAGTGTGGAGAAGTGGTATCATCTATTACTTTTGAAATTATCTTATACACCACATTGCACAAGGCTATCGGTCGATAGTGATCAAAATTTTTGGCTTCATTTTCTTTTGGGATCAAAGTGATCATCGTGGAATTTAGAGCCTTCAAGATTGAGGTTGAGCATCTGGAGTCCTCCACTATACCATAAATATCATACTTAACCACATCCCAACAAGCTTAAAAAAATTCCACTATGAATCCATCTGGGCCTAGGGCCTTTCCATTTGACATCTCCTGGATCACTTGGTTTACTTCTTCCTTTGATATGTGTTTGCAAAGGTTGACATTGTGTTCCTTTGTTACCAAGTTACATATGTGCCTTACAATCCTCTGGATTGCTTCAGTCCTATCCAGGTTGGGTTCTTTGGCTATCCCCTGGAAATGTTTGACTGAAGTGTTTTCAATGTCCTGATGGGACTCTCTCTCTATCCCATCCTGATCCTGGATCTTCAGAATTTTGTTATGAGATATTATCTCTATAGTTGATCTAAGGAAGAACTTGGTATTTCTCTCCCCTTCCTTAAGCCACTGAATTCTGGACTTTTGTCTCCACGGGGTCTCTTCTTTCTTACATCTGTCTTCCCAATCCTGGAGTAATTGGTTCTCCTATTTTTTCCTTTCCTCGGTGTATCCTTCTTGGATGCATTTCTCCTGTATCCTTTCCATTGTTACCTCTTTCAGTTTTTTTTCCTAGTCTATGTTTTTGAAAACTCCTTTGTTCCACTTCTTGATTTTTTTTTGAAGTCTAAACATCTTTGTCCCTTATTCCTGGATTTCCTCTTGCCACCAAGCTTTAATGTTATCCTTGAAGGTTGGATGGTCAATCCAAAACTTCTCAAATATGAAAGGTCTATTCTTTGGTCTTGCCTGAAAATTTTCCTCCAATCGCACCAACCAATGGTTTGATCCCCCCCAGGGGAGGATGTTTCCTTCTAGAGCTAAACCTTGCAAGATTATAGATTTTGAGACTAGGAATCTGTCTAGCCTCGTGGCCACCTGGTGGTGTAAATTTATTTTTTTGTTGCAAGTAAATTTCCCATTACTATTCTTGATGTCCACTAGCTTCATTCTTTCGATGAAGGTTGTGAACTCTTCCGCATCTCTATCCAATCTTCAGTTGCCCCCTTTTTTCTCATCCAGACTAGTTATAATGTTGAAGTCCCTAGCCAGAATCCAATGAAGGTTATTGTTCCACTCCTTTAGGTTTTCTAGTTCTAGGAGCATTCTTCTCTTATCTTCTAACAATTGCAGTCCATATACATTGGTACATATGACCTACTATGTGTTCCCTATCACTTGCATTTTTACAAATAATGAGTGCCTAGTGGCTTCTGCTAAGAATAGATTCACTGATTGTGGGTTCCACAGGGTGAAAATGCCTCCCGTCGTGTTTTGACTATATATAGTCAGAAAATTGTACTTATTCCAATACTTTTTACTTATTATTTCCATTTTCTCCATATTGCATTTGGTCTCTTGAATGAAGCATATATCTGGTTGTTCCATCTTTAGTCTATTTTTTAGGATTCGTTGTGGGGGGGAGTTGGGAAAGAGATTTTTTATTTCAAGCCCCTTATGTTCCAAGTAATAACCTTCATTTAAACATGTGGGGGGGAGTTGGGAAAGATATTTTTTATCTTACCTGAATTTATCAACAACACTCCTAATTCCTATAGGGATGCATTGCTTGATTTCCTCCCTTTATTCCATCTTGCCTGCTTTGGTGAGTGTTGTGGATGAACTTCTCCTGCTTTGATACCCAAGTTTCCTATTTCTCCATGCATGCACTTGATTCCTCTGGTTTTTTCTTCCTACCTCAAAAGGAAGAGGTATTGGATGTGATCCAATTGATTCGTTGGTATATTGTGGACTCCTTGCTTTTTCCATTGTTCTAGTATATTTGAGAGGTCTATCCCTTCCCTTTCCATGATATCTCTTAGGTCCGTGTCTTCTGTTCCAACCTCACTTGGTGTCATTTCCAAATTGCAATCGACCTTCTGCATTGGGGTATTTTTGTATTTGTCTCCTTATTTGATTGTGCCCTTGTTGTGCCTGTGATTTCCTTGAGGGTTTTGATTATCTGTGGTTTTATTTTCTTCTTGTTCGTTTGTCTCCCTTTCCTTTTTCCTTTTTTTTTCCTCCTCTTCCCCTTGTTTTGGATTTCCCCATCCTTCAAATCTATTCCTTAATTACGAGTTGATCATTGTGGGGGGATTTCCTTGTCTCTTATTTCCTCTGCCTTTGTAGTTTGGCCTAACAAAACCGTCCTCATCCTGGTGTTGTTTTGAGTTTTCATGTTTCGATTTTTTGTTTAGCAGACATTCTCTTAATAGGTGCCCATGTTCATGACACCTTCTGCATCTAAAAGGGATATGTTCATAGTCTATGCTTTGGATCCATTCCTCATCCCTGAACTCCATACTGATTGCCTTTGGGAGTTCCCCTGAGACATCCATATCTATACAAATTCTTGGATATGATGTATACTTACATTTTAATGTTGCATCAGACGCCATGACATATTTCCCAAACTTGTTCCCTATGGCTTCAAAGGTGGACAACAACCAGTAATCTGGCGGGAGGGAGTATAGCCTTAACCAGACTGGGACACTTTTAAAGGTCTCATTTTCTGAGGAGAATTTTTCCTTCCAAGGTCGCATGTGCAATCCCATTGAGGCATGGAAATACGGTCCCCCTCAAAGATCTTATCTCTATCTTCTAAGTTCATGAAGACTGTTGTAAAAAAAACTTTTGATCCTCGGTGGAGGTCTAGTTCTCCACTCATCTTCCATTGGTATTTTATCTAATTGTGCAGGGTATTTTCTGTAGGCCACAAGCCCATAAAATTATAGATCAAGGTCTGTGTCTTCATCTGATCTCTGAAGAGTTGGGTCTGGGGATATTCTAGAATAACGTTTGGGATTAACGTTGTTTTTGGTTTTCATGGGTTGTTCCCTCCTCCCCAACTTGGTTTTTCCATTTTTTGACATACTACTCTGGGTCTCCTTGGTCTCCTCCCCCACTCGTTCTTTTTTCCCTAGTTGTCCTATTTATGGTGCTTTGTCTCGATCCTGAGGTCCCTATCAGAGGTTACTTAAACCCTATGTCATGTGGAATTTTTCCCTCTATCCACCACCACTTTCTTGTAGGAGGGAGTCCCGTTCCCTCCCCCTCTAGTCACCATTCTTCTTGCTACCAAAACTGTAACCCTAGAACCAGTCCCTGGAATCTTCTATTAGAGCTTGTCAGAGCTCAATTTAGCATTTAGATTGTGTAAAGATGAATATTGGAATGTTATGTTTTGTTGATTAAATGCATTCACAAATTTTTAGTATGATATTACATGCATAAGTAATTTAGCATGCCACATGTTGTTAGTTTTATTCACATAGAGCATTTAAATATGTTTTTAGCAGGCAGGTATTTTATAGTTAGTATCAGAGAAAATTTCATTTTTGTTGGTAATGGTTATGTTACAATTGGTATCAGGCATTTTCGTTCAACACTAGATCTGTATGGGCCAAACACTAGCACGGATTTGATAAATTCATCATTGCAAAATTTTGATCTATGATGAATTTGGGAAAATGATAAAAATCCAAGTGAAATCTCAAAATTTATGAGCAAATTAAGGTCGAAATTGCACTCATAATGGTCAAACAGATGATTAATGACATCGATCTGCAAGTTGAAGAGTTGAAATTTGGCTTCATAGGTCGTATTTCATGCTTTCATGGTGACCAAGAACTTTGGAGAATCAATGACCCAAATCACTTGGATATTAAGATCAACGGTTGAGATTCACTTTAGGTTACTCTAAAATTGTAAGTTCTATTGTAACTTGAGATGGTTTCTGGTTGTTTAGAAACCATGCCAAGACATATTTAAACCTAATCTCATATGATTTAAGAACATAGGTTTCCCACTACCAGTAAGCAACAATTCTAACATTAAGTATAGGTGTCAGATTCTAATGATAAACAAAAAATAGGTAGGAAGTGTTTTGAGAATGAATGGTAGTTGACTAGAATAAAAAGATAGTAAAACTTCATATATCATAGGCCTAATCTATTGGGAATGGAGTCTCATCCAACAGAGGGAAAAATTGTAAATGATAGGTGGAAGAATAATAACAAGACATTTAGATCTCAAATATAACAAAGGGAAAATAAATATTTATTATTCCAAGATGAAGAAGATAGTTTTTCTTGGAATAACTAAATGAATCCAACTAAATATCATATGCACAAGCTGAGTATTAGATAGTAAATTCAGCCACAAACATATGAAATCTCTATATCTTATTTGCAACAGTGGTAGTCGCACCAAATTGTTGCTTCCAATTTCAATCAAATGATGAGATAATGAATAGGGATGGAACATAAGAAGCTAAATACGGGAAAATAGAAAGGAAAATAGAGCTCTATATAAATGAAAGATGAATCCAATACATAAGTTCTCTGATTCATAGATTTTACAAAATAATGGCCTCATAGGCTCATTCCCTAAGAAAAAACAGTCCTCACTTGCCAAAACTTCCTAACCGCTTCCCTTCATAAATATTTTTTTGTTTCTTTTAACTTGATAGAATGTTGGACAGATCCCTTCAATTTTGGAACTGGTGACTCAACTGCTACCTCAAAATCTACTTTCAAATCTGAAGTCAATATTCTAAAGATAAAACAATTTTAGAGGATTTGACACCTATATTCTATATGTTGTCACATTTCTCCAGAAAATAGGAATTATGTTGTTATTATGCCAGGTGTCTTCTTGGTTACTTGGGAAGATTTTCCCAAATTTTTGCTATTTCTAAATACAACTAACATAACAATTCAATAGTTATAACGTTTATTTTCAAAGAAAACCAATTGTTGCATATTTTTTTCTAAAAGATAAGTTGACAAATACGTGAAAATATGAATTGATTTTCAATTGTTGTATGGAGATATGGGCCCTTTGGAAGACTTGACACCTATGACGGACATGTTGAACAATGCATAAAATTCTCCATATGATGGACATGTTGATCAATGCATAAAATTAGCCATATGATTTAGTTGCCAAATACTCTGCCACCTATTTTCTTCAAATGGAAATAAGACATGATTTTGTTTGTAGAAGATTTGATGCCTTTGATCATATCTATGATGTTTTTCCTTCAATGAGGATATACCTATCAACATCAAAAAATTATAGTACTCGCTTGTCCTTAATTTGTTGAAATGTGTCTCTTTTGATGATAAAGCCAAATGATCTATGTCATTGAAAATTTCTTCATGAAAAAAGAGCCAATAAGTTTTCCAAATGCTCATATAGCCATTCTGCAATATATTCAATTCCTCCTTTAGAAGACATATTGCATAAAATATAGATATAGATAGAATGCTTGTCATCGTAATAGAATTTCTAGTGCCTTTTATCCAAAAATAACAACATTAAACGCCTCCAATTTGTATTGTCATTAGGTTTGACCTCTACCCTTTGCAGTTGAGATTGGGATAATTAGTCAACTAGACATACGATAAACTGAGGAATTATAATATTCCTCTCCACATTCATCATGCTGGTTATGCATATCATGCTGGTCATGTTGGTTATGCATAATCTTTTTTCTTGCCTCTTAGTGTTGATCTATTGGATTCTTTCTAATAAGATCTGACCCAATAATTTTATTGACATCTCTTAGTGTTGATCTATTGGATTCTTTCTAATAATATCTGACCCAATAATTTTATTGGCATATTTAACATCCTTCGAGACGCCCTTTAGAAATAGATATATCATTATCTTGATTCTAGTTGAATGATCTAAGTGTTGTGTAGGATGTCTCTAGCCTTTTTGCATTGGTTAGAAAATGAGAAATATCTTCCATGTCTATATTCAAATCACTCACCATAATAACTTGAGGACACGTCATAGGAACAATATTTCTCACTCTTTTCCTTTGCATAAATATTAGAATAGAGTCATTGCCTCACACTCTTGGTTCTTGTAAACATAAGTTCCATTTATTGGGCATTTTTTCAATCCAACATAAGTTCCATGTATTGGCCATTTTTCCAAAAAAGTTCACATTGAGCAACAATAGCATGGCAGGCCTCTCTCCCACTCTTACCACCTCCAAATGCATTATATGTAGTTCCATAGATAGATGAATCTAATTTATTTGTCCATGTTTTTCACCCTGTCCATCCATTTTTCCAAAACAGTCTCAACCTTTGGAACACGGAAGAGAGAACAATGTTTCCACATATCCAAATCTGACACTACATGTGTCTTTTAGATTGACAATCCACAAGAATTGCAGGGGGTAGACATATTGCAGGGGGGTAGACATATGGTTTTGAAAACCACCAAGGGGGAGGGGGAATCATCCACGAGCCACCACGTTAATGAAGCTCGAACCTTCATTAAGTTTTGGAGACACCCTCCCCTTATTTAAAATTTGTGCATATTTGGGGGTCGTAATCAATGGCAGCCGTTGAATCTCACTTTGCAATGAATCATCGTGGATGATTGTATGAACAAGATCAACTTATGATTTCGACATTTGTCTTGTAAATGGAGGAAAAATATAAAATTTAAACGAAGGAGAATAAAAACCTACATAAGTATGAAATAAAGGCAATAAATAATGCCTTGAATGGTAGACTTTGGGTTTTCTTTATATAAAAACTATTACTTCAAAATTAAGTCATTTATAAAATAAAATGACTCATTTCAAAGTAATAATCATTATTATGGGTGTTTTATTTAGATCTTAGACTCATGACAAACATTTAAATAATTACGGGATTTGTACATGAGGCAAGGACTTAGCATTTGACTTAATCCATCTCGACTAAACAAAAGGACAATAATTTGAGGAAACTTGACTCGAAAACTAGGAACTCTGATTTGGAAAAAAGTCAAAGGATGCAAATAACATAGCCATTGATACATGAATGCTCCCAAAAGGCACCACTAACTTAAATATTGTATTGTTAACACACCCATTAGATAGATATAACACTATGTCAAATTGCAAAGTGATGCTTTATTATAACAAAGAAGACAATGAATTGGGGTGGCAGGTGCAAGGAGGTTATTATAAGTCTCGGATGAACAACAACACTGACATATGTTTGGGGTCTCAATATTGTATTAAACAATGTAGAGGAATCTTATGCATTATTGCAAGGGCTAAAGTTAACAATTGATGCTAACATTCGATCTTTAATTGTTAGGGGATTCAAGGATTGTCATTGGAAAAATGGTTTCCAAGATTGGTGTTGCTAATAATATTCTCGATGCAATACTTGATCAAGTTGAAAAATAGGTCCTAAACATCTCTAGAAACAATGTCTTCCATGTCCTTCGGGAGAACAATAAGATTGTGGACCATTTCGCTAACAAAGTCACCCTCTTAAAAGAGGTGGTTATTAGCATCAACATAAACCAACTTAATCAATCCATTTCTTAGTATCAATGAAGTATAAGCCATGTATCAAAGCATTAAGCTGTCACATGACAAATTATGTGACCCTCAAACTGTATGGATAGAGTAGTTATGAGACAAGACGAGGGGTTCATTCCCACGTATCCTTAGTTATGATTATGCATGTTTATGTGTATTGGAGTAATTCTTAGTCATGATGGGATTATTTGGATGGCTTTATCGAGGAAACAATATTGGTTTGTTGGAGCCTTGGTAAGCACGTTGGTGTTTGGACTATGGTTGTAGAATGTTTTTGAGCCTCCTCCTCGGGTTCGTAGGTCTAATGAACTATGTGGCTAAATTTAGTTTTTCTCTAAGAAATTTTGTTAGTTCATCCATTCTTCAATTCTCGTGTGTTCCTATTCTAGGATTTTGTTTTGGGTTCTGGAATAACACGGGATTAGTCATGGTGGTATGGTTATGGTTGTTGGTTTTTTCTCTATGTCTTTCAAGCAATTTTATTTTTAGTTCTAAGCATAGAGGTCTATGTTTCAGAACTTTAGTGAAGGTGTTTCATCCCCTTTGGTGTGGCTCTTTAGTAGTTTGTCTCCTTCTTTTGGTATCTTTCTCTTCATTGGGTCTAGGCATGGATTTTTCAATGGATATTAAGAAGGTGAATTGGCATTCTCCCTATCACCTCACAATGGACTACCAGGAGTTGAGGGAGATGAGAAGGACCTTGAGAAATCATGAAGAATTTATCCATGCAAACAAATCATTAATTTACACAGCAAATACAAAGATTCATGAGAATGAACAGAATGTAGTGTCTCAAGTAGCAACGATTATGGCCACACTTGTGCAGAGGAAACATCAAATGGTTATCCTAGAAGCGAAATGTAATATGCCACAAACTCTAGTGATGAATATGAGTAAGGGTGATCATTTAGGGGCTTCAAACCAAGTCCAATAAGTGAATTCCAATTTTGGCAAGTTGAATAAGGAAGCAATAGTGCACCAACTTGATGATGTAATGGAAATTGAGCAGACAACTCCAGAAATAGGGAAGATTGAGCAGCCAACTCCATAAACAGGGAAGACAATGTTGGAAGAAGTAGCAAAGAATCACACCTTTTGTTAAATTTTCATGTTTTGTAAGGTCATTAGATTATTTGGTTTGTTTTGTAGAATGTACACCTCTCAAAAGTACTAGGTCATTTTGTTTTTGAACATTATTAGACTAAATTATTGGCTCTTAAATAAATTAGATATTTACTATAATCGAATATCTTTAAAGCATTTTGGATGTAATATCTTTGCAATTTTGTGCATTCTTTTAACTTAATATGAATGTACAAGTTACTAAAAAAAGCAATGAATGCACCAACTAAATTTTGATAAATTTTATTTATCTCTAATCTAACTTATGATAATTGCCATGTGTGATGTCCTCACTCGTTCTGATACTAATGTTGACAATTTTAATATTTCTTTGATATAACACTTTTAAAAACTTAGTGGGTCGGACTACATGAGTAGGTTAACACTTTTTATTACGAAGGATCTTATCAAAATGGTCCATAACAAGAGTAGGCTAACTCAGGAGCAAACATACCTGCTTTTCCGGTAAAAAATGGGCCTGAATTCGACCAGATTTTCAGGGGTAGTCTGAGTTTTGCATGGATCAAAGTTCCATGCATTTTAGAACCTAACCCTAGGGGGTTTTCCCCATTTTAAACCAACCCAGATGCTCAGAAAATTTATCAGAGTTCTAAATTGGCCGAAAATTTAAAACTGCACCGCTTGAGAACCTGCCAGAAAAATAACTCGGGAAGGAAGATTGCTCCCAAGTTAGCTCGCTTCGTCCATAACAAAGAAAGATGCATGCATTGAGCATTAAACTTTTGATATGACTCATATTCATGAAGGGAGAGTCATGGTTTGGGAATTTACTGAGATGTTACATGACATGGACAAAATTTCCTCCCAAATAAATAATAAATCTAAACTTTAATTATTTATAAAGATAAGGAAAAGGTACTTATGTCAACATTTCATGTTTTAAAGTTTTGAGAAAATCTTATGATATTATTTTTAGTAAATTTATTGAAATGTTTTTGAAAAAGTACTTAAAATTAATTAAATGTTTAACAATGTTAACAATAATCAATTAAACTAGTTTTTACATTATCTTCCTCAATCCTCTTATAAAAATATTAGAAAAAAACTTTATCAAATATTCAACATTAACAATAAAGTTTATCAAATATCCAACCTTAACAATAGCTAACTAAACATGATTAATTTCTTATGCATATTTTTAGATTCAGTGTTAGGGTTTCTGATCTGAAACCTGCATCATTCGTCGCCCTCTCTCCATAGTCGTGGCCATGGAGGCCGAGGGAGGGGCACCCCCATCCCCCTCCTACAACATTGTTACAGGAAAGGAGCACGGCTCCAACCACTCCAAGCAACCAACGTTCGAACTGCTGGACGGTATGCAGAAACTCATTTGGGAAGATGAAATGCCAAAGGAAAAACCCATGGACATCGATCCAGAAACCAGCCAACCAAGACCCAAACGCACTTGGGAACCCGGGAAATGAATTCCACAAGCCCCAATCGCTCCCAAATACACCATTAGCTCGTTGTGAATGGAGGATCAGAAGCAATATATGCGCGACTTTGCTCCGATCGACAAATTCCTGGGGCTATGGCCCTCAGAAAAATATCTGGTCAAATGGATTCACCATTGGTGGAAACCCAAGGGCCACTATGATCTCCAACTTCGATCAAAAGGCTTCTTTACGATCATATTGCACAATCTGGAGGACAAAAATCATATCTTTGAAGGGTGGTCGTACTTTTACAACTCGAAAGGCCTGTTTCTCCGATTTTGGATGGAGAGATTCAGCCCAGAAAAAGAATATTTCACCCATGCATCGGTCTGGCTAAGGCTATATTCACTCCCACAGGAATTTTGGCTGGCGAAGATCCTTGCGGAGATTGGAAACACCATCGACAACTATGTCAAGGCCTCGGAAGAAAAAAAACAAAGAAGGTACACTGCTTATGCCTGTATATGTGTCTATTTAAATATTTCAAAACCCCTACCTGGAACCATTTTCCTGGATTATCAAGATGAGGAATGGTCCCAAACCTTGGATTATGAGCATATTCCCTTCTAATGCCGCAAGTGTCATGAGAATGGCCATCTTTTCCAAGAATTCCCTTTAAATAACCCCCCTAAGACAACTCTGGAAGACTCTGACAAACCCAAGGATGACTTCACCCAGGTCATGGGTCGATGGAAGCATCAAACAAAAAGAGTACCCCCCCAAGCCCCCACTGGACCCCATACCAAGAACTCGTTTGACACCCTCCAAACCCCGATGGAAACCCCCTCATCCTCTACCAACCCCCTGACAACCCCTGCAACTGGCTGAATCTCTGTCACACAAGATCCCCCCATTCTCTCTTACTCACAACCAATAGCCATGGAAAAATCCCTCCCTACCACTCTCGGGCCGGAAATGGGTGATCCAGACACAGATCTGGAGGATCAAGAGCTAGCAGGAATTGATATGGCACATTTATAACAAACCTACCATAAGCAACAGTTGTATACCATACCACCTGATCAGCTGTGTAAGGTGCACAAAGTCTTCCTTAACTCCTCTGTAGGAGGTAAAGCCCAAGACAACACAAGCCTAGGAATACAGAAGGAAACCAATAAGGAACAACGAAAAAACCACAAAGGAGGAGAAAAGAAGAGGCAGGAAACCAAAACACCAGCTCATCCAGGATGTCGGTAACTTCCTTGTCAACTCAGGTCAAATTCAATTGATCTCAGACAACTTTCCCCCCCTCCAACCCCCACCATCCTCATGAAGATGCTATCATGGAATATAAGAGGCCTCAACGCAAAGGGAAAACAAACCTTACTCAAAGAAAGAATCATGAAGGAATTGTCAGATATTCTACTCCTACAGGAAACAAAATGTGTGGGAACTGAGGCGCAGAGCACACTCCAGTGATGTTGGACATAGGCACAACATATAGAAAGTAGACGCTAATGGGGCAGCGGGAGGTCTAGCTTTTCTCTGGAATTCAGCCAGTATCTTGTTGGACAACTTTTTTACTTTGAAATGGACCATCACAGCCTCCTTTCGCCTCATTGGCTTGAACAAACAAGGCTACATCACAAACGTTTGTGGACCCCCCATACCAGGGGATAAAGAAGCATTCCTCCAATAGATGGAATGGATAGTTGATCATTTAGGCCCCCAAATATGGATTCTTAGGGTCGACTTCAATATGATCATGGGGTTGGAGGAGAAAAATGGAGGCAATCGCATCCTGGGAACTGAAAACACACTCTTCAACCACACCATTGACCTTTTGAACATCATCGATGTTGAAACAGCTAACGGGCCTTTCACCTAGTCCAACAGACATTCAGGGGCCCATCATGTATCCAACAGACTAGACCACTTCCTCCTTTTTGAGGCCATCATGATGGATGGGCTAGCTTGGAATGCCACAGTCATTGATGATGCAGGTTCAGATCATTGCCCAATTCTTCTAACCCTCAACATCACCAGTACCCCAAGAAGAAATCCCTTCCGCTTTGAAAAATTATGGTTGCACCACCCAGATTTTCAAGAAAACATCAAGGTCTGGTGGGAAGAGACAGCCATACAAACAAGAACCCCAATGTACATATTCCAACAAAAATTAAAAAACCTCAAGCAACAACTCAAAATATGGAACAAGTCCACCTTTGGTAATATATTCCGAGCACAGGAGCATCTACATCAACAAATGAAAACATTACAGCACAAAATCCGAACATAGGGTCTAACAGAAGCTCTAAAAACTTAGGAACTGCTCATCAATAATCAACTAGCAGAAAGGAAAGCACAAGAGGAAATTCTTTGGAGAAAAAAATCTCACATCATGTGGCTAAAAGAGGGGGAGAAAAACACTAAATTCTTCCATAGGTCCATGATCCAGATGCATCAATCCAACCAAATCACCCATATAACCTCAGAACAAGGCACATAAATCCAACAACACACAGATGTGGAAAAGGAATTGCTCACCTACTACCAATCTCTCCTAACGAAACCCCCATCAAATCAATCGCAAGCCATTGCCTCCATCATCAAACACATACCTAAGGAGGTCACCAAGGAGAAAAACAAAGCCCTGATGAGACCAATCACACAGGAGGAGGTTGATCAGTCTCTAAAGGCCACCCCGCTCGGCAAGGTCCTCGGGCAAGACGGATTCATTTCAGATTTCTTCCACTCTTGTTGGGATCTCATCTGTGAGGATGTGTGGGAAATCATTGAGTAATCCAGAAGATATGGCAAGGTCCTCCAAGCCCTCAATGCTACCTTTCTCACACTCATCCCCAAAGAGAACAATACAACCTCTCCAACTCACTTTAGACCCATAGCCCTTTGTAACGTCATTTACAAACTTCTAACCAAGATAATTGCAACCCGCCTCAAGCCCATACTATCATTCTTAATCTCCCCTGAGCAATCCGGCTATGTTTAAGGCCGCCAAATTTTGGACAGTGTCATCTTAGCTCATGAAGTTATACACTCCCTTTGCTCTAACAAAACACAGGGCATGCTCCTAAAGCTGGATCTTTCCAAAGCCTTCTATAAGCTAAGTTGGAGCTATCTAAAAGCTACTCTCCTAGAATTTGGCTTTGATCACACCTGGGTCTCTTGGATTGTTAACCTCACCTCCTCAGCACTTTTCTCAATCCTCATCAATGGCGTCCTGTCCAAACCTTTTTCCCCCTCAAGAAGAATCAGACAAGGGGACCCTCTCTCGCTCTTCCTCTTCATCCTAATGGAAAAAGGGCTCAGCCGCATGCTAAAAGCAGCCATCAGGGACCACTCACTCTCAGGCCTCACCCCCTATGGTATCTCTCCCCCCATCTCTCATAGCCAATTCGTAGATGACATCCTTCTCATGGGACTTGCCATAGCCAGAGAAGCTCGGTGTTTCCGATCTATCATTGACCTCTTTTGTGAAGCTTCATGCATGGAAGTAAACCTAATCAAATCCCAAGTCTTCTTCTTTAACATGCCTCTAGCCATCCAAACCCATCTTACCCTCATCCCGAGCTTCACCCGTAGTGTCCTCCTGTCAGTCTACTTGGGTATCCCCCTCATTGATAACTCACTTAGAAACGCCCCTGGAACCCCCTGTTGTCCAGCTTCAGAAAGAGACTCACCCTCTAGACCTTTCTCTCTCTCAATCTGCCTGGACGCCTCATTCTCATCAAATTCATCCTACAAGCTCTCCCAATCTACATCTTCTCAGCCTTAGCAACCCCGAGTTTCATCCAAAGCACATTAAGATCGATCCAAATAAGCTTCTTGTGGCAAGGAATAAAGGAAGGATGCAAAATATCCTTGGTAAGCTGGAAAAAGGTCTGCAATCCCAAAAAAGCAGGGGGTCTCAGTCTTCCTGACCCAACCATTCTCAACAAAGTCCTCAGTGCTAAAATCTGGTGGAGATGGCTCAAAATACCCCAGGATCTTTGGGCACGTCTGTGGAGGAACAAATACACCCCAAACACCCCAGAAAAAGAACTCATCAGGTGGAATGTTCAAGGCCAAGGATCGTTGATCTGGAATGCTGCATGGAACAATCGAGGACTCATCATGGACCATTATTTCTAGGAACTACAAGATGGCACTTCAAAAAAATTCTGGAGCGATTTGTGGCATCAACTCCCTGCCCTGAATACAGTTCCAAACCTCAGATATCTCATTCCCCTTACAACTGCCACTGGTTTACACAAAGTCATCAATTTATGGACACCTTTCGATCCCGAAGATCTTTGGCGCACCTGGAAAAGCAACCATGAACACCTAAATTTTCCCCCGACTGTCAACCTCCAACCCCTACAGGAGCTTCTCTCCAGACGAAAAATCTTCAGTCAAACAGGGGATGGCATTATTAGGTGGGGCCACTCTACCATAGGCGCCTTCAACATCAATGAATCATACTCCTTAAAAGCAGGCCACAACACCTTGCCTTGCGAGGCGATTTGGAGGAAAATTTGGAATATGACATCTTGGCCAAAAGTCAGCACCTTCCTCTCGCTAGTGGCACACAACAACATCCTCACTTGGGATAACCTAAGAAAATGGGGTTTCATCGGCCCTTCTTGGTGTCAACTATGTGGACAAGAAGAAGAAACTCAAAATCATCTCCTCAACCTCTGCCCCTACAGTTCGTGTATTTGGGATTAGAGCGCTAGCATCATGAGAACATTAGACAGGAACCTCTTGGGTCCAAAAGAAACTATTGTAAATTGGATAAGCTCGATCTTCCACTCTCCCATTCTCAATAGAATCTGGCAGCTGCTCCCGGGCTTCATCCTTTGAAAAATCTGGAAATAAAGGAATAGGAGAATTTTCAAGTCAGCAACCAGAATGTGGCAAGAGGTTTGAACCAAAATTCACACCAACATTAATGAAACCATATCGTTGCACCCATGGACAGAGTAGGACCTTCAAATCCCATATAATGAGTATCATATCATCAAATCTTGGCATCTAAATATCGCCCCTACCCCATATTGGATCATGGAAACTGAAGGACGCACAACCAACCCTACTCATTGGGAGGCTCCACCCACAAACTTCTTTAAACTTAATTTTGATGGAGCCTCCAAAGGTAATCTAGGACCAGCTGGATATGGCGCAGTCATCCAGAACAGTGAAGGAGAAATACTACAAATCCTAGTAGGTAGTATGGGGAACAATACGAACAACATTGCAGAAATTTGGAGTCTTCTTTGTGGATTGCAAGAAGCCTCGGAGCGAGGCCTTTTTCCCCTCATCGCGGAAGGTGATTCACAAATCGTTATCAAGATCCTATCACACTTTCTCAATGGGGAAGATCTGCAAAAAGTATCTCCCAACTGGTGACTTATGAATGGACTCAGAAGAATAAATTGTATTCTCCAGTCGCAAGAGGTAATCATCCATTCCCATGTTAGAAGAAAGGCCAATCAAGCAGCGGACTGGCTGGAAAATTTCGGAGTCGGGCTTGAAGAAGGCATATTCTCTTGTACCCCCTCCACCAATCCCACTCACCCCACAGTCATTGCTTGTAAGAACATAGCTCACACCAAATATCTTCCCTCGGATGGGGTGATATCATGACATGACAACCCCACATTGGATCATCACCACCTGGCCACTCCTTGAGCCACCTGGCGTACGCTCTCTGTATCACCCCCTCCCCGATCACTTCGGGCCTTTATGCTACATACCGCCACCCTTCACACCTCATTCTCACTTCGACGTTCCCTCACCCAGGAGGATCTGCAACTTGTGTGACCTCATGACGTCGTGCAGAAACTCCTTCATGTCACCTCAACTCCTTCCCGAGATCTCACTTCTTCTACTCATGATGGGAGCTCCAGAACTGCAATGTCCAACTTCCATTTCAAATTGCATGTTCTCAAGAGTTACCCTCTCCATTCATCTCTCCTCAAGCTCTGGTGTGACCATCTATGGGTTTCTCTCAGGTTGTGGTGGTCATTTCTCATGATGTCATGACCTCGAGGAAAGCCAAAGCAGGGGGGTGCCTGCTACTTGGCCCATGGGAGGGAACCGTCTATCCTAGATGCTCTTGGTGCACCTGGAAATCCTCTTGAAATTCTCCCTGCAGCAACCCCAGTAGTTCCTCCCCCTGTTGATGTTTCCACGGTCCCTGAAGCCTTCCCCGTAGCTCCTCCCCCAAAGGAAATCCTAGCAGTTCCTCCCCCTGTTGTTTCTCCTCCCCCCGAGCTTGCTCTACACCTCCCACCACTCTTTTTACCAGCCCCAAACCAGCCACCCTGTGACCAAACTCCTTGCGACCTCTCCTCCCTCTCAAAATCCTACGCATGTAGGGTTGAGTGGTTTGACTTATACTGGAATTCACTTGGTTATGCACCCC
>JZKD02S1673342.1:207478-225426 GCA_000966675.3 Picea glauca
ACCATGAAAAAGAACTTGGAGGACATCAATTTGATGAAAAAATTCCTGGCGGCTATCAAACTGGCAATGCTAGAAGCAAAGGATAGGGAAGCGGACCGCTAAAGAAGAATGGAATCCATGATGATGTTCATTCAATACCTCCAACAAGCCATAATGGAATGAGGGAAAGGAAAATCTCTGAGGAAGCAGGTTTTTGCAGGACTGCGTCTTGGTCCAGGTTTTTAGATTTAGCAATGTTTTTCTTTGCTCCTCTTTGCATGGTAATCAAGTGCCTCAGCCCTGCACGACCCAGTAGAATAGTTTTTTTTCAGCAGATTGTCTCTGGTGATGGTGGTTTCCCAATAGGGCACTAGGACTATAATATTTTTGGACAAGTGGAAACAAGTGGCTACACTAGTTTGTGGACATCTGGCACAGTGGTTTCCCTCTTGGGCACTGCGTACATGTGGCCAACTGCATCTTAGACAGTTGTACATTTTTTGAAAGGAGTTAATACATTACCCTAACTTACAAAAAAAAAAACAATAGCTAACTAAACAAACTCCTTAAATTAATTTTTATATAGTTTATATAGATAACTAAACAAACTCCTTAAATTAATTATTATATAGCTTAAATATAAATATAGAGAGTAATCACAATTCATTTCTACTCTTAACCTAGAATAACATAAACTCTAGTAAAATGGAAAAAAAAAAATATTCAACATTACATCCAATCTTACAATAATAATAATGTTAGGGGCAAAGATCTTGGGACATCCTTCAACTGAAAGGTTGGGTAGGCCCGAGCCTTTGTACCCTGTACAAGAAAAACGTAGAAGATAATGTCCACCTATTTATCGAATATTCTTTTACTAAAAAGGTATGGGCGATTATGAAATTCTTAACAAATTCAAATTTCAACTAAAAAGGCCGATCACTTCTGGACTGCATGAACACTTGGACTTTGAATAAATCCTTGTCAAAAAGAATCATGGTCCTATCTTTCTGGTACATCTGGATAGAGAGAAATAAGTCACTTTTTGAAGGGAGATTCCCATCGGCATGGCTAGTTTCTACTAAAGTCATAGGTGATATCAACAGGAATACTACATTGCAAGCTGCTCCAAAGCTAAGGCAAAATCCGATCCTGAGGATTAGTGGCTACGCTTTGGATTTATTTGATGGAGCATCAATCGATGGGGGATCAATCTATGGCACAGGGGGTGTCATCAAACACACCAATGATCAGGTCTATAGATGGTTTTTTAATGGAGGTTCTGGAACAAATACTAAAGTTGAGTTACTAGGCGCATGAGTTTCTCTTACTATCGCAAAACTCTTGAACATCCAATACATTCAAGTTCTGGGGGACTCCCAAGTAGTCAATGAATGGCTAAATCGCCAACATAAACTCTGAGCCAGCAATCTCAAAGGTTGGAAACAAAGACTAATGGACCTGGTTGGTAACCTTCGTTAAGTTTTGTAGCTACCCTCCCCTTATTTAAACTTTGTGCATATTTGGGGGTCGTAATCAATGGAATTCATCGAATCTCACTTTGTAATGAATCATCGTGGATGCTTGTATGAACATTCTCAACTTATGATTTCAACATTTGGCTTGTAAATGGAGGATAAATATGAAGGAGAATAAAAACCTACATAACTATGAAATAAAGGCAATAAATAATGCTTTAAATGGTAGACTTTGGGTTTTCTTTATATAAAAACTATTAATTCAAAGTTAATTCATTTATAAAATAAAATGACTCTTTTCAAAGTAATAATCATTATTATGGGTGTTTGATTTAGATCTTAGACTCATGACAAACATTTAAATAATGACGATATTTTTACATGACGCAAGGACTTAGCATTTTACTTAATTCATCTCGACTAAACAAAAGGACAATAATTTGAGGAAACTTGACTCGAAGACTAGGAACTCTGATTTGGAAAAAATTCAAAGGATGCAAATATTTTCTTGACAAGGAATAGGTAGATCTTTGAAAATTTTTGAAAAACAGTTCCAAATTTTTGCGATGTCGATTTATGTTACAACAAGTTTTGTTGATGGAGAAAAGTGGAAGTCACCAAAAAATTTGGAGTTCAACAAAATTTGGTGAAGTTTAGAATATTGACAATCGAGATCACATTGATCTCGAGATCAATGGTCCAGATCCAACACAGATTTGGTCAGAAATATTTAAGTTAAATAGTTCAGCAATGTGAAAGAAATTCCTCGATCATTGATGGAGCTTTTTGGAGTTCGATGAAATTTTGTGTAGTATGCATAATTTTGTAGTCCACCGAAGATGTAAATCACCAATCATTGATACAAATAAAATCATCGATCGTCGATACAAAGAAAATAGTCGATCATCGATACAAAGAAAATAGTCAATCATCAATACAAAGAAAATTGTCCATCACCGATTTCTACTTCAATTCTCTAGAAAATGAAAAATATTGGTTTTTAAAGATATGGGTCGTGGTTAGTAACTAGCGCTCATGTAATGATGAAATTTTTACAAGGCATCCAAAAAGTAGGCACGAAGATACCCAGTTGGGATTTTGACAAAATTCAAAAGAGTTTTGAGTGGGGATGCCAAAACATGCCAAAAACCACTATTCCCATATAATTTTGGGGTATTTTTGAAATCTTCAGAGGAAAAGGGACCCCAGATCACAAATATGGAAAAAATTATGTAGTCAACTTTTTACATCCTCAACAATCCAGAAAACTTTGTCTTGAGGAAGTTCTTCCCAATTTTTCTCCATTTGGGAGATAGCCAGGTTTGGCTAAAAACTCTAAGTCTAGAAATTGTAAAAGTGAGAAGTCGTCAATTCCATATTTATACAGAATTTGACTAGAGCATCAAATTATAAATCAAAAAATTTTGTGTGTTCACAATCGTAAATCCTATTTGCACCTACTATAAAACATTTCCTTGTTCCTGAAAAAATTTATTCTACGAGTGGAAAAAAATTGTCTCTTAGATAAATTGTACCAGTAAGAATATGCCACAATTGGGTATAAACGACAAAATTCAGAAATCTATAACTTTTAGCTCAGAACTCAAAATTAAGAATGCGTATAGTCGTTGGAAAGGTAATCTAGAGGAAACATTATAAGATATTTAAGTTCTCCAAAGAAGTATCTAGTTGTTTGAAGTTGTAGGAAAAAGTGGAATTGGATTCCATGAACCATGCAACTACTTAAAATGAAAGTTTTCCAAACAATGTCAACTTTTGAAAAAAAAAATCCAAATGGTAGAGGTACATGCCAGATGTGAATATCAGTTAAGGAAAACTGCAGATGCTCATGATGATTCCTATGTAGAGGTATAGAGGAAAATTTGGAGTGCATTAGCCTGGAAATAAAAAGGGGTTGAGTTTTTAATAATAGGGTAATTGTTGATGAACAAGGGAACACTAAAGGATAGAGTGTTATGTCAAAGGCCTATTGACAAGAGGATCAGATGAATTAAATAAGGAATGTGTGGGTCTATTTTGGATTGTAATTACAAGGTATAATAAACATGGAAGTAGGGTATATCTTGTAGAGTTTTGATCCAGGAGGATCTCAGTGGCCACCAACCTTGTCCAACTGGCTCAAAACAGTTTTTTGGAAACTTACTATTTTTAGTAGTTTTTTGGTTCCTGAACTTTCGAGGCCATTTTGAGGGCCTAAACTATGATTTTTAACGATAAGGAACCTCAAAGACAGCCATAGGATTTTATTTATCCCCCTAAATGAATCTCCTTGTCAATACCTTTCAAACGAGCTATCGTGCACCCTAAACAAAGATCATATGCAAAAGTTACCACCCCACGAAGTTAATGTACTAACTTAGCCCAATGGGGCCCATATGAATTTTGACGCTTCATCTCCTAGGGTTAGGTTTTTGGATGTCTAGGGTTTTGGAGTTTGTGTTTATTGTAAAAATGCCTTCAGAGCCTCATTATACTCATCTTCTTGTGAATGAGCGTAGTCGTCACATCTCTTCTCAGAGATAAACTTCCACCATTCTAGAAAGCTTGTTTTCAGTCTGCATTTTATAGTTTTCAACATATTTCTTATTTAATATAAGACAAGTTTTACTGTATCTCTGTTATTTTTCATTGTGTCTCTGTGTTAATATCGTAATTATGCAGTTTCATTTCATTCTTCTCATAAATTTGGATCAGTGGTATTAGAGTGGTCTGCTCCTTGTCATTTTTTTAATGCATGTCCCCGATGTGGTCAGTGTATAGAGAGTTGGGTCTCGAGCTTGTTTCTCTTGAGGAAAATTTTTCTCGCACGCCCAATAAATTGTCCATGGTGGGAGAAAATAAAGACAACGAGATAGGATATCCTTTCAAAATGTTTCTCGAGGAATCCCTTGAGCAACAAAGGAACGAGATGATGGAAAAATTTACACAAATCCTCCGACGACTGTCGACAAGCGACACATCCACCTCAAGCAGAGATGCCACACCCTTCAAGGTACAAATCAATTTTGATATTCTTATATTTGAAGGTCAAATAGATTATGATGTCGTAGATAAATGGTTAAACCTTATAAAAGGGTATCTTTTTGTCCACAAATTTTCTGATAGAGAAAAGATTACATTTGTGATCCTCAAGGCCATCCCCCATGTCAAATATTGGTGGGAGAATTTTTGTGAGAAAAATGAAATATAGCGTTCCAAATTATTTGCAGTTTCACCCACTTGGGGTTCCTTCAAGAATACTATTAAGGAAAAATACTACTCTGTTGGAACTTATGACGACTTGTATACAATATGGACTACACTGCAGCATGAAAGAGACCAAACAGTGCCATAGTTCACTAATGTCTTCCATACCTTGCGTACCAAGATGGGTATCAAAGGTTCTGAGAGACATCTGGTGCTCAAGTACCATGTTGGTCTGCATAGATACATTCAAACAGAAATGGATTTTTTGGACATATCTTCCTTGGGCATGACCTATCGATATGTCATCAAAATCGAGAAGAAGATGAAACAAAAGACATGGCAGTTTGGGTATGGAAACCCCTCATAGCAGAAGTAGGGAGAGGGAAGCCCCAACCCATAGAACAAAGGACATAGAAAATATGGGAAACCTCGAGACAACTAGTCCAAGCTGCAAGCAAATAAGGACAATGGGAAGATGAAGAAAGATACTGAGAAGTGGTGTGACTTCCATAAGAGCTCCTAGAATAACACTATTGATTGTCACTCAACACATTCATTGGCGGCTAAGGTAAAAGCCTCTAAATCATATTTGGGTTCTGACTCTGAGTCAAAACTAGAAAATGGGAGATAAATCATTGACATGAAACCCATTTCCACCGTTACTACCACCAAGATCCATCCCGATGAACCTGATGATCCAGAGGAAGGCGAGTGCCTCTTTCATTCATAGATGTGGGTAAAAGGAACTCCAATGCACTTCATCGTTGATAGTGGTAGCCAAAAGAACCTCATTTCAGCAAAGGTCTTCAAGCATCTATCCATGTTGACAATGTCACCCCCACAACCCTACACCATCGGATGGCTTCGTCAAGGAAGCGATCTTCACGTCAGCCAACAATGTCGCATGTCGTATGGCATCAAGCCATTCAAAGATGAGGTATTGTGTGATCTTGCTCCCCTTGAAGTTTGTGATTTTATTTTGGTCCAACCTTATTTATGGAAATGTAATGTTGTATGTGAGTCTAGGCCTCGCAGTGTTATTATTACTTTGAATAGGAAGTTGTACAGGATACACGAGGTAGTCCCACCTAGTGATATTTCATTGATCTATGCCAAGCAATGCAGGAAGGTCATTTCTCAGACCAGGAAATTTGTCTTCTTCGTGATCTGATCTTAGAGTGAGCTAAAGGTTGTAACCACATCTATGGACTTCATGGTTGACCTCTCCATGTAGCAGAATAAAGTGGATAAGGTCATGGAAGAATACAAATACATATTCTCATCACCTACTGGGGTACCTTTGCACTGTCAGGTCGAGCATCCCATCGATATGACCCCCAGCTCATCGCTACCAAATGGGCCAATCTATCATTGCTCTCTGCTAGAAAATGAGGAGATCAAGCGTCAAATCCAAGAACTGCTCCACAAGGGGCACATTCGACCCAACTCATCACCTTGTGGAAGCCCAATCATGTTGGTGCAGAAGAAAGACAGGTCTTGGTGACTCTGCATTGATTACCGGGCCCTAAATAAAATCACATTCATGAACCGGTACCTAATTACATGAATCAACAATCTCCTTGATCAGCTCAAGGAAGCCAAATACTTAAGTAAGATTGATTTGAAGTCTAGCTACCATCAGGTCCCAATAGAACCAACAGATGTATGGAAAACCGCCTTAAAGTCAAAAGAAGGTATTTTTGAATGGTTGGTCATGCCCTTTGGTTTGAAAAATGCCCCAACAACTTTCATGAGGATGATGGACGATATCTTGTGGCCTTTCATTAATTATTTTTTGGTGGTGTATCTAGATGATATCCTCGTCTACAACAATTTTTGGAAGAACACTTGCATCATATTAACAGGTTCTGCATGGTCTATGACAACACAAGCTACATGCCATCTTGGAAAAATTATCCTTTGGCATTGACAGGTTCCAGTACCTGGGCTACATTTTTTATTCCCATGGTGTGCATGTTGATCCATCCAAGATCTAAGTCATTTGTGACTGGCCAACCCCAACCACACCCACTAAGCTTCATAGCTTCTTAGGCCTGGCCAATTTCTATCGAAGGTTCATGTTGGGATTATCCCATATTTCATGGTCCCTCAGCTAAATAACATGTAATGTCCCCACTTTGGGACATCATTATATTATAGAGTGTTATTGTGACCAAAGTAGCCAGATGGAGGTTATAGCGAGTACAAGAACTATTGAGGGGTATTTTGGGGTTCAGATTGCATCACTCATCTTGTTTCATCATTATGATCCATTCCTCATAGCTTGGATTTGGTTTCGTTTCATTCTGACGATTTTCGTGATTTTGAGTTATTTTGGGCTATAGGTTAATTAAATTAACTAAGGAGGTCATATTGGTCATAATAATTGGAGTAACCTCTTAGTGTGATACCTCATTGGAATCAGGAGGAACAACACTAAAGGATAGGATGATGAGAAGTGACTTTCAGTGTCCAAGGAAGCCACAAGGAGAGATAAGGTATTTTTCATAGGTAAAAAGGTTAATTAATTAATTAATAATTAAATAAAGTAAAAGTCACTTTGGATAGACAAGGTGAGCAGTGAGGATAAAAGAGAGATAGGGGCATCTATTATCTCATTCATGTTGTTTATCATTTTGATATTTGGCTTATTGCTAGTGATCCCATGCACTTGGGGGTTTTAAGGGCTTTGACTTAACAAACCTTAGAGATCAACTCGATGGTGAAATATCCCACCTATGTTGATCCAATATTGGTCACGGAGGTGGAAGATTCCTCCCTCACCATTCTACATCAAATCTACTCAGCTTCAGAGGGGTTCTACATCAGCCACAGGTTCAGAGAGAGCTAGGGCGGAGCTTCAGGAGGGTTTCCAGCAGAAGGTCACACCATCTTGAGGAGAAGAGTTAATTTCAGGAATAGGAGGAGGATTCGAAGCAAACAGACTTCTAGGTATTATTCGTATGGCCTAGGGAGCCTTTCTATGTTGTTCCATAGGAGGTTTCTCTGTTATCTTATTTATTGGAGCTCATCACATTTTCAAAGAGAGAAGGGTGCAACACTAATTTAGGATCCAATCATTTGGTGGGTCAGATCTCTAGCATTCATCCTGAGACTCTTCCAGGGGGTTTCCAGAGGCTGAATTGTTGGATGTACTCAGATTTCCAGCAAGGTGCAACTTATCCAATTTGGGGTTTAACATTCAATGGATAGGGATCTCAGCTTGTTATTTATCTATTGTATCAATGTGGCCTTTGGAGGCTTGTAGCTTCTCTTCTTGATCTTGCTTGAGGATTATCTTCGTTTTCTATTATCTCTTAGATATATTGTACTAGATCTGCAGATCCACTGTATCAAGGTCTTCTTCCATTATGAATAATATCAGATCTGAGGTATTTTTGGTTATTCCATGTGTTGTTGATATTGCATCTTGTTGAGGTATGTTCCATTGCTACATCTATTTGATTATTGCTACAAACACACATAACAAACATCAATATAAACCCTAGTGCAACCTAAAAGACCAAATCTGCAAAGTGTTTGATGAAATGGCACAACCAGAAAACACATTTAAATTCACATGAAAAATGTAATTTTCTTGGCAAAGTGTCTTGGGAAAATTATAGTGGTATCATAGCGTTGATCCTCCTAGCCAGTGGGGATTAGCGCATGCATCCAGAGTTTAGACTCCTACCAATTTAAGGGGTCTTCCATAGGGAGAAATGGATAGATAGGCATTGGGGTTAGCCCCACGTGAGTTGTTAGACAACATACAACATAATGGAGAACTAATTAGACAAATGGGAGAGAGATGGAAGGAAGAACAGAGCATTCCTACACCCATTAGAAGTAGGCAACTTTGCTATAGCTGCAAAGTGCCTTGGGAACCAGATCATAGATGTAGGGGTAAATGTAAGAAACAGATTATTGAGGTGCACTATGACAGTGATGATGAGGTGTGTGATGATGCAATGATAGATGCTTATTTGGAGTGTTTCGATGATGTTAATGACTCTTGCACAGAGGCTAGTGATTCTTGCATGCTTGGTTAGGATAGTGACCCTTGTGCATTGGAGGGATAGTGGGATGGATGGGATGATAGCACCTATGCTTCAGCAGTCATGTCACTTAGTGTTGATGACCTTACACTTCAACAAAGTGGTGACACTAGTGGGGATTCAAACCTGTTAGCACCTAGACCTGATGAGCTTCCTATGATGATCGTGACACATTTGTCATCTTTTCAGACACTCATGATATCCATGACACATGAGGATATCAATGGCGAGATGTATCACAGGGCCCTGAGGGAGAAAGAGTTGGAGGTGGATAGAATCACTCATGATTTGGAGAGCACTCGAGGATTATTGAGAGGAACATAGACAACCCTTCAAGAATCAGATTCAAGGTCAAAGGAGCTTCTTGAGGAGATTAGACAAAGATCCATTACATCTATCTTAGTGGAGAGTCAGGTATATCCTTCAGTCACATTGCTAGGGGATGTTGGTGGCTTGGCAGAGGAGCACTAATTGATGGAGGAGCATGAGGACTACCCAAGACCACTAATGAGTATGGAGAGTTATGATCTGGAGGTGCAGGATCTACCCTCCACGAGGATCTTTGAGACAATCGAGAACTCACATACGCATGGGGACTCCAGATCCAAGGGAAGTTATGAGGACACTTCCATTTATATCCCAGGAGCGGTTGACCTTCTTATATAGGTTGACCCAGTAGTACACCCAGGACCCATGATGTTGGAAGAGTATATAGGAGATTACATGAGTATGCGGGAGCATATAGTGGTGAGTGATAGTACACAGAGACATGCAGAGGTGTACGGTGGGATTAAAGGGACGTATTGTACTGGAGGGAGGAGACACACTTAGGGGAGCATGGAGATGCCTCTCCTTTGCAACAACACATAGCTCTGAGATATCACCTTCACAGTATCAGCAGTCGCATGAGAGATGAGATATGGAGAGTGGTTGACTATCATTTGGAGGAGTTACCCCCAGTTGTACCTGATGATTAGGGTTTGGTGATGACTACAGGCGAGAATTTATCCTAGGTACCAGTGGACGAGCTTCTGGTCAAATCCTTGGGATTAACCAAAGAATGTGATATTTTCCAGTCCTATAGTCAACTACATATGTTTCTGTTATCCTTTTCCGACACTTTCATCATTGAAAACAACATGAGGAGAGATAGATGGTGGCAGAGGACATGGAGCATTGTTTGGACGAGATGACCTGATAGGAATGCTTTTACGGAATACAACAGGATAGGGGTGGATCATCATAGGCATATAGTTGAGACCTTGTGCATGATGGTGAGCATATTGGGCCATGGCATAACAGACATCTCAGAGGGCGACATAGATACAGATTCGGATAGGGATGTGCATGGAGGGATTCTGATAGTGATTAGTATGAAACATGAGAAGTTAGTAGGGATTGGAAATGATAAACTTCCAAGTTTTTCATGGGATCCGGGAGTCCATTTTGTTGGTAGGTTGTTTCACCTTATGATGAACCAGGTTGTCCCAAAGAGCCACATACTTCACTTTGGGTTGGTTTTGACCGAGCTTGCAGAGACTTGTCCTATGGAGTGAGACAGTTTCTCCCTTTTGATCATCATGATCGAGCATGGAGATGGTTGGGAAGATACTACTTCCACAGAGGTTCTTTTATAGATACAGCTTCTGGACAACAAGTCCAGTTGCCACAGGTATTCCATATTGAGGATCCAAGAGTGGGGGATCCAGTATGTATACAAAGAGCAGGCAATCATGGTCAGAGTAGCGTAGCGCCAGCGTGGTAACCCTTGGAAAATAATAGCATGGGACCTGGGGATTGTAGGGTTGATAATTTCATTGAATGATGGGGGCGAGTGGACCCTTGCAGGGGAAAGTTATTTTGACTTTCCATTGAGCTTTAGTGTTGGGGAGAGCACATCATTTGAGGGTGTTTCATGGAGGTCTTGTAGTACCTCACTATGGAAGTAGCATGTGCAGTGGGTGGAGACCGTGTTGGTATTGGTATGGACTCAAAGGATGGACTCATTCTAGGATGAGGCCATGTCTCATGTGCAGGAGACTTGTGGTGTTGATATGTTTCAGGATTATGCTTCACAGGGTATTACAGTTCACGTCCTGATATGGGACCCAGGGGGCAGAGTGTGTGATAGTTCATCTTTGGATGGATCCTACTATGTGTCCCATAGGTGGACATGGGACCTCGGTATTATATTTGGATGGATTCAGATATTGCTTGAGGACAAGCAATATTCTAGCAAGGAGGTTTGTAATGTCCCCACTTTGGGACATCATTATATTACAAAGTGTTATGATGACCAGAGTAGCCAGATGGAGGTTATAGCGAGTACAGGAACTATTGAGGGGTATTTTTGGGTCTAGCTTGCATCGCTCATCTTATTTCATCATTATGATCCATTCCGCACAACTTGGCTTTGGTTTCGTTGCATTCCAACAATTTCCGTGATTTTGAGTTATTTTGGGCTATAGGTTTATTAAATTCACTAAGAAGGTCATATTGGTCATAATACTTGGAGGAACCTCTTATTGTGATATCTCATTGGAATCAGGAAGAACAACACTAAAGGATATGATGATGAGAAGTGACTTTCAGTGGCCAGGGAAGCCACAAGGAGAGATAAGGTACTTTTCATAGGTAAAAAGGTTAATTAATTAATTAATTAATAGTTAAATAAAGTAAAAGTCACTTTGGAGAGACAAGGTGAGAAAGAGGGAAAAAAGAGATATAGGGGCCTATATTCTCTCATTCATGTTGTTTATCATTTTGATATCTGGCTTCTTGCAAGTGAGCCCATGCACTTGGGGGTTTTGAGGGTTTATACTTAAGAAACCCTAGAGATCAAATCAGTGGTGAAATATCCCACCTATCTTGATCCATGCTTGGTCACGAAGGTGGAATATCCCTCCCTCAAGATTCTACATTATATCTACTCAGCTTCAGAGGGGTTCTACATCATCCATAGGTTTAGAGAGAGCTAGGGCACAACTTCAGGAGGGTTTCCAGCAGGGGGACGCACCATCTTGAGGAGAAGAGTTTGTTCCATGAATAGGAGGAGGATTCAGAGCAAACAAACTTTTGGGTATTATTCATATGGCCTAGGGAACCTTTTCTAGCCTATTCCAAAGGAGGTTGATCTATTATCTTATTTATTGGATCTCATCACATGTTCAGAGAGAGGAGGGTGCACCACTAATTGAGGATCCAATCATTTGGTCGGTCAGATCTCTATCATTCATCCCGAGACTCTACCAGGAGGATTCCAGTGGCATGATCTACATTTTGGTATCCTTTCTAGGGGGTTTGGAGGCCATCTTCATAGAGGTTGATTTCTTGGGTCTTTAGTCATCCAAGAGGGCGCAAGCCAATTAGGGGTTTGTCTATTTGGAGGCTCATATATTCACCATTCGGCCTGAGACTTCACCAGTGGTTTAGCATTGGACCTATCTACACTTCCATCCATTTTCAAAGTGTTTGGAGGCCTCTAGAAGCTAGTCCAAATTGTTGGATGTACTCAAATTTCTAGCAAGGCGCAACTTATCCAATTTGGGGTTTAGCATTCAGTGGACAAGGATATCAGCTTGTTATTTATCTATTGTAGCCATGTGGCCTTTGGAGGCTTGTAGATTCTCTTCTTGATATTTCTTGAGGATTATCTTCATTTGCTATTATCTCTTAGCTATATTGTACGAGATCTTCAAATCCATTGTATCAGGGTCTTCTTCCATTATGAATAATATCATATATGAGGTATTTTTGGTTATTCCATGTGTTGGTGATATTCCATCTTGTTGAGGTATGTTCCATTGCTACATCTATTTGATTATTGCTGCAAACACGCATAACAACCATCAATATAAATCCTAGTGCAACCTAAAAGACCAAATTTGCAAAGTGTTTGATGAAATGGCACAACCAGAAAACACATTTAAATTCACATGCAAAACGCAATGTTCTTGGCAAAGTGCCTTGGGAACATTACATAACCAGAGGTGGTGGTAAGTAAAAAAATTTGTGGGGCCTATCCCAATAGAAAGAGTTTGATTATATAAAGCAATGCTTGTCCTCTGTCCCAGTGATTTCATTACCTGACCTTCAACAACCCTTTGAGGTCAAGACAGATGCTTAAGACTATGTTATGGGCACGCCACCATGTGGCCTATCGTAGTGAGACACTATCAGATGTCATCCATAATTACCCTACTTATGACAAAGAAATGTACTCCATTGTGAAATCCTACTACCAATGGAGTCAATACATTCTCGGGAAGGAGATACTCATCCAAATTGATCATAAGTTGTTGCAATTCAAGCAGACACGGGAAAATTGTAGAATGACCTCCATCATAAGTGGTCCACATATTTGCAGCAGTTCCACCTCAACATCAAGTATAAAACATGAAGTATCAACTGGGTCGTTGATTGCCTCAACCGACTTCTAGTCGTGACACTCACCACAGTGCTCAATTCTTACAGCCACGAGACCTCTAGATGGACCCACCTCTATGAGATAGATCCTAAATTCACCAACACCTACCAAATGTTGGGCGCAAACACAGTGTCATCAATTTCCATATTCAGGACGGGTTGTTGTGCCATATGGGCCATCTATGTGTTCCATCAAGAAAGTGAGTGAAGCTGATTTGGGAAACCCACTACAGTCGGGTGGTAAGACACTTCTGTGTGGAAAATACAGTGTTAGTGTTGCAGTGACATTTCTACTAGCCGAAACTTCGAGAGGATGTCAACAAGTATATATGGTCCTGCACTTCCCACGCTATTGAAAAAACAACCATTAAGAAAGAATACATGTACACTCCTTTTCCTACTCCTGACAGGCCTTGGGAATCCATCTCAATGGACTACATGTCAGGGCTTCCATCCACCAAGAGGGGAAATGAATGTGTTTTTTTTGTTGTTGATCATTTTTCCAAGATGGTTATTCTGACCACATGCAAGAAGAGCATCAGAATGGAGGCCACTGCCAAGTTATTCTTTGAACAAGTGTGGGTACAATTTGGGATCCCACAAACAATTATTTTAGATCGGGACAAACAGTTCCTCAACAAATTATGTTCGAGCCTCAGGTCACTGTTGGACACCAATCTCACCAGGTCCACTTCCTTCCACCCCCAGATGGATGGCCAAACCGAGGTTGTCAACCAGATGATGGTGCACATATTGTGCATGTACAATTCCAAGCACCCTCGCACCTGGGATGAGATTCTTCCCTATGTTCAACACAACTACAATAGAGCCATACATAGCTCAATCATCCATAACCCCTTTCAGGTGGGGTTGGGATTTCAACCATCGGGTCCCATGGATGTTCCACTACCCCTTGCGTCCATCCAAGTAGACTCGTTGCATGCTCCAACTTGAGCTGGCAAAGCCACCCGGTTCATCGAGTGGATTCATCACATCCACCAACATGTTTAGGATATTTTATAGAAGTCCAATGCCAAGTACAAACATCACCATGATCAACATCAGGTGCCACACCGGTTTCATGTGGGAGATCAAGTTTGGTTGCACTTGCAGAAAGAACGCCTTATAGGACCTCATCAGAAGCTTCGTCCACTCTATTATGGACCCTACACCATCACCAAGGTTTTGGGTGATAATGCAATTGAGCTCAACCTTCCCCCATTCCTTGTCTTGCACCCAGTACTTAATGTGGACCTCCTTCGGCATTATTTTCCACCATTATTGGACACCTCAAAGATAGAAGAACAGTTGACACCAACAGATTTGAAACATGACTACATGGAAGAAGCATCCATTGATCAGATCATGGACACAAATTTCAAGGGGACTCACCAACAGAGGATCCAACTTTATCGGGTTGTCAAAGCAGGGCATCTCTAGCACCAAGGCAAGTTGCTCACCAGGGGACAAATTCAGCAGAAATTTCCTCATCTGATGGGGGCACTCAACACAATGGATACCATTGCTTCGTTAGGGGGTAGGATTGATCCAGGAGGATCTCGGTGACCATCCACCTTGTCCAAGTAGCTCAAAACAGTTTTTTGAAAACTTACTATTTTTAGCGGTTTTTCAGTTCCTGAACTTTCAGGGATGTTTTGTGGGCCTAAACAACACTTTTTCATGATCAGGTGCCTCAATAATATAAAAAATATCCAATTGATCCCCCTAAATTAATCTCCTTGTCAATACCTTTCCAACGAGTTATTGTGCGCCCTAAACAGATATTGTATGCAAACGTTACGACCCCGGGAAGTTAATGTATTATCTTACCCCAACAGGGCCCACATGACTTTTGGCGCTTCATCTCCTAGGGTTAGGTTTTTGGATGTCTAGGGTTTTGGAAGTCATATTTATTGTAAAAGGGCCTTCAAATCCTCATTGTACTCATCTTCTTTCAAATGAGCGTAACCGTCTTAGAGATAAGTTGCCACCATTCTAGCAAGCTTGTTTTCAGTTTGCATTTATAGTTTTCATCATATTTCTTATTTAATATAAGCCAAGTTTTACTACAACTCTGTTATTGGTCATTGTGTCTCTATGTTAATATCATAAATATGTGGTTTCATTTTGTTCCACTCACAAATCCAGATCAAGTTGGTTGAGATAATAAAGAGTTATAGAGCAGAAATAAAAGGTTGATAAGGCCAAAATTTATATTCAGTTGTTGCAGAGTCAAAATAACTTGCAAAGAAATATAAAAATGGATTCTCACATGAAACATAAATCTAGTAGGTGAAAGATTCCTTTAGTAAGAACGAGTGCATAAGGGATACTTCTTCACCTTGAATGTAAAATTTTATTGATGGCAACAAAGCTTGTTACAAAAGAGGGAAAGAATCTCATGAGGTGATGCATGATTCATGAGATGGGTCAGTCATATCTATGTGAGAACATAGGAATGCCTAGACAAGAGTTGCAACCCATAAACCAACAAATTTTATCTAAAAATATTCAGAGAAATAAATCCAGTTATAAATTAGAGTTTGTGGTAGAAGTGGGATATAGGTGCAAGGAATTCAATGGCTGAAATAATTGAAGGTTCATTCATTTTAAAGGTGCCAATGGAGAAATAAAGAAGTGAGTGGTTATTAGATTGTAGTGTTAATATTCATATGAGGTGATGCTTGTACAACATTAGAAACATTGAAAGGTTTAGCCAAAATAAAGTTAGGTCATTATTTCTTGAGTGGAAGAAATTGCCAATAGAACATATTTTCTAGAATTGCAAAAAGGCCAATTTGGACTTGGATGGAAGGTGCACAAAATGAAGAAGAAAGGAACAGATGAACATCATGATGGCACACAAGACAACATGGATCTATATGAATTCAAGGATAGTCATCTACAACACACAAAATAAAAATAAATTTCATAATAAATATGCATTTGAAAGCATACTAGAAGTGATCCATAATGCATATATGAAAGATAGGATGCATGTGCACTGGTAGGCATGTCGAGATTGAATTCTTGGTGCATATTGACATGCATTTGAGAATTCTTGGATATGCATATGGAATTATTTTAGATTTCGAGTAGTCTATTGATATATAGGAAATAATGATGCTATGATATTTGAATGTGACTAATGATGGATTGTATATCTGGGAAAAGTTTATAGCATGGTTGAAAGTGATGATGTTGTACTACATATGACAACCATCCATATAAAAAAAAATGAGGATGGTAAGAATGTTGATTGAGAAGTTTATGAAAGGAGCCCATGAATTTATGCAACATACCAGTTGATCAGGTAGCATCAAGTAATTTGATAATAGCCATGGAGGTATGCATTTGGTTTCTTATAATGTTGAAGGGAAATTGAGGTAAAAACTCCCTCATTCAAAATTCAATATTCAAATTGATGTGTAAGGGTGGAGGGCCTTGAGTATACAAATGTTTTTTAATGCTTGAATTCAATTATATGAAATTTAATTGCATATTTTGTTATGTTGGTCATGGGTTCATAACCGGGACAAGTAAGGAGATGTACTCCTTCTATAGAAATGGATGCCAATAGAGATAACCATGTGTGATACCATGGCGTGGTTGGATATGGAAGGGATATATAATTATACAAGTTCTCAATGGTATTCCTACTTATAATCGATGTTTGGATTGCAACCTCTTTTCTGACACTAGAGAGCACTAAAGTATTATATTCGTAGTGTTGTGGATGGGTCAAAGAGGAAGGTATCCAAATGATCAAGCAAGTAAACAAGAATATCCAAGATGATGTGTTGAGGTGTTGGATAGACCTTCCAACTCACCATGGTGGAATACATGATATGTGTGTGTGAGTTTGTGCATGGAATTCTAGAGTCAATGTAGAGGTACATTGTGTAGATGTGGAAATGGGTATTGGCACATTGGTTTATAGGTAATGTTAGAGGGAATTATGTAATGATGAGTACACAAATAATGCCTAATGGATGATAGTTTCATTCCAGTTAATGTGATTAATAGCTGGAAGTGATTGCATTTTTAGAGTAATATAATTATGCGATCACTTCATGGGATAATTGTAAATGTTACAATGAAATGATAATGTGCATGAATACTAACAATTTGTTTGGTTGAATGAAAGTGGAAATGTATTGTAGGTAGATTCATATTGGACATGGAAATGGTGTAATCCCTTAAGGAAGACCCATACCTACATATATAAGAGCCAAACATTATGAGAGGGAATTTCATGCTTGGGAAATTTATTTTCCTATATAAAATTGTTGATTAAGGTTGGTTGTCATTGATGTCAACCCTTGAAGAAATCCCCGCAGCACAAAGGTTTGGGTAATGGTCCCAATATTGTTTTATGTAAATATGACTCATTATTTTCTTGTCATGGTTGATAACAAGTAAAGATGGATGAACTCCAAAGTGGTCCCCTTATGGTGAATGCCCTCACGGGAAGACTCTTTGTGGAGTAAGAGAACCCATGATTAATTGTGGAATAATGAGATGAAGGACAATGAATTTTTCAGGTAAACTATCCTATATGGATAGTGCTTGTCATTCCGTTTCCAATGGTATGTGGAACGTCACATAATTCCTCACAGTTAGAGCGTTATGGCCATGAGAAGTTGGAGACCCCAGGTTTGGGTAATGGACCCAAGTTTGTTTGATGGATAATGGTATGAGTTATGATACATTTTCAGACAATATTATTCTATATGGATATTACATGTCATTACATTTCTGGTGGTATGTGGAACATCACATAACTCCTCACGGTTTGAGA
>JZKD02S1673342.1:253506-268897 GCA_000966675.3 Picea glauca
ATCATTTATTGGTAGATCTGTTTTCAAGATAATGTCAGTAGAGTAGGAAGTGGTCGTATCTTGTTTTGTCCACAGACCTCATCGAGGAGCAAAAGGATTGGAGCGCAACTCGGAGCATGCAGTGACAAACGTTGATTAAGAGGTACTTCTATCATCCTTCCTTCTCATGCATTAGGCTTAGATAGATTTGAAAGGAATTCAGTGTCCACGATAAGCATTTTTTTGTCTAGGGTTAAGTTCAAGCCTTAGAGGTCGATCTACTTGTCCGCAGGCAGATTTTCCTACAACAAAAAGCGTTTGTGGTTTTTCCAAATTGGGTTCCACGATAAAATTTTGTGTCAAAATTTTGTTTGCATAAATAAAAGAAAATGATAAAATTATTGTGTCATTGATTCACCCCCTTCCTCTGAGTAACAGGATCTAATCCTTCAATTGGTATCAGAGCAAGTCTCTTCACAAAAGTTTTAAATCACTTGAAGAGGAATATACATCATAATGGATCAGCAATTGAAGATGTCATCAAAAATCCCCCTATTTAATGGTGAAGACTCTTCTGGAGTGTTAGAATGAAAAGATATATAATGTTCATTGGACTGAAAGTATGGAAATTAGTTGAAAAGGGATATGATGTTCCAAAATCCACACCCATAGAAGCAAAAGACATGAAAAAATTTTGTGAACATGAAAAAGCCTTAAACACACTACAAGATGGACTGAGTAAGAAAATCCTTGCTAAGGTACTAAACTTTAATAATGCAAAACAGCTCTGGGATAAATTGGAAACTATATATGTAATAGATACTAAGGTTAAGAGGGCCAAACTCCAGACTCTCAATGTACAATATGAAGGCCTAAAAATGAAAGATGAGGAAAATATCTATGAGTACTTCGAAAGAGTTGATAATATTATTAATTCAATCAGAGGATTAGGAGTAGAAGTATCATACAATGATCTAGTTGAAAAAATTCTATGAACACTACCTATTCTATACAATCCTAAAGTGTCTTCTCTTGAAGATCGAGAAAATATAGATAAAATCACCATGGATGAATTGTATGGAATCCTCTCAGCCTATGAGTTAAGATTAGGTTATGAGAATATCTCACAAGGAGAGGCAACCTTCAAGGTACTCAAGAAAAAAAAGAAGTAGAAGCAGAAACTTCAATCCAGCCATGATGAAGAATTTGATGTGGAAGAAGCAAATTTCATTAAAAAACTTCAGAAAGGATCAGGGAACTACAAAGAAAAGTTGCCTTTCAAATGTTTTAACTATGGCAAGTTTGGCCATTTTGCAGTCAAGTTTCCCTATCTGAAGGAGGACCCTGAAGATGAAGAAAACAAAACCAAACAGTACAAGAAAAAGGAAAAACCCAACTACAAGAAAAAGTTTTACAAAGGGAAAAAGAACTTTTACTCAAAAGAAGAAAACAACAGTTCATCAGAGTCTAGTGACAGCGATGATGATGAAGTCTTTTTTCTAGGTATTGAATATTCTAATGATATAGAAGACATTAAACATGAGAAAGAGCCAGAAGATGAAGAAGAAGTTAATACAGAATTCTCAATGCCTTGGATGAATTAAGAAAATACAAAACCAGATATAGATAGCTGAAAAGTTTTGTAGTTGAACAAAAGGAAAAACATGAACAGAAAGAAGAGGAAATGGAGAAACTAATGAGCAACCTGAAAAACCAAATCCTAGAAGCAAATAGGATCGAAGAAAGTCTAGAAAAGTCTCTTAAAGAAAAACAAATAACATGTGAAAGAATGGAGGCAGAAATAGTTCACCTAAGAAAAGAACTTGATACAAAACTCATTCAAACAAGATATGATAATAGCTCTAAAATATTGGATAATATTATTACCACACAAAGGGATTTAGGTAGTAAAAATGGAATACGTTATTCTCAAGAAAAAATCCAAGTCAACTCAAAATCTTATGCAGATTCTCTCCTCAGTACATTCAAGAAGAAAAACGAAGAGAAGACAAGTAATGACCAGAACTCCAGAGGACTACTTCCACCCATCAAGAAGGAAAACAATACAATAGCAAAGAAGGTTTATCAAAAGAGGTATCCTCTCATTTTCTTTGTTTATTGCTTTGCATGCTCTAATTTCAGACACAATGCTATGAATTGTAGAGCATATAGAAGAAACAATATAAAGGTTAAGAACTATAACCTTAAAGATAAACAAGCAGTAAATTGAGTTAAAAGTAAAAACCATAACTCCTTTTCACCTCTACAAGAAGGGGACCTAGAATGCTTCATATTTCATAACTATGGACATAAGGCCATTAATTGCATATTAATGGAAGTTTCAGAACAACCAAATTTCATTAGAGAGAAAAAGAAACTTTGGAGAGAAAAAACATCAAAAAGGGAATGTCTTATTGCCTTAAAAGACCAAGATAAAAAAATACCTTTGGTATGTTGATAGTGGGTGCTCAAAACATATGACAGGTAACAAGGACAATTTTTTAGACTTAAAGAAACAAAATGTTAAAGTTACATTTGGTGACAATGCTTCAGGTAACATACTTGGGAAAGGAACTGTGAGTTTTGGAAAAGACAAAGCCAACAATGTGTTGCTTGTTGAAAAACTAAAACCTAGTCTATTAAGTGTCATCCAAACCTGTGATCAGGGGCACTTTTGCATCTTTGATTCCCATAAATGTGAGATTAGGAGAGAAGACACAGGAAAATCGGTTGGTACTACTCCTAGAACTCCCAAAAATGTATATATACTAGATGCAAAATTGAATGAGGAATGTCATATAAATCTAGTAGATGAAAGTTGGCTATGGCATAGAAGGTTGGGGTACATTAACTTTGACAATGTAGTAAAATTCAGCAATCTTGGTGTAGTAAGAAACTTTCCAAATATCATAAAGCCCTCAAATACTATGTGTAGACACTGTCAACTAGGGAAGCAAACTAGAATAAGGTTCAAAGCAAAATAATACACAACCTAAAAATCTTTAGAGCTTGTTCACACTGACCTATGTGGACCTAAAAGGACCAAGAGTTTGCAAGGGGAGTCCTACTTTATGTTTTTCATTGATGATATTACTAGAATGGGTTGGATATGTTTCCTCAAAGAAAAAACAGAAGCACTTAACAAATTCAAAGCCTTTAAACCCTTGTTGAAAATGAAAAGGAGACAAAAATCAAATGTCTTAGATCAGAAAATGGTGGTGAGTTCACCTCAAAAGAGTTTGATCTCTTCTGTGAAACCCATGGAATAAAAAGACAATTCTCTGCTACCAGAACACCTCAGCAAAATGGGATTGTTGAGAGAAGGAATAGAACAGTTCAGGAGGTTGCAAGGACTATTCTCAATGAAGAAAAATTGTCTGATGGATATTGGAGGGAACATGTGAGCACAATAGTATACATATTGAACAGAGGTCAGCTCAAGATTAATAGTAATAAGACCCCTTATGAACTATGGTTTGAAAGAGCTCCATCGGTAAAATACTTCAAGGTCTTTGGAAGTAAGTGCTACATCAAAAGGCTTGATGAGAATCTCAAAAAATTTGATGCTAGATCTGATGAAGGTATCCTTCTTGGATATGCCTCTACCAAAAAGGCATATATATGCTACAATATTATATTACATAAGATTTTTGAGAGTGAAAATGTCAAGTTGGATGATCTTAAAACAATAAGGATCAAAAATCAAGAGACTATACTTGACAGTGAAGATGAAGATGATGATGAGTCAGTTGGTACACAAGCAGAAGAAGTAGAAGAGGATAAAGAAGAAAGGGCATAGGATGATATGGATGCTAGTGAATATGAAGAGTATATTCAATAAGAAGAGATAAGAGAAGAATCCCCAAGAAGAGACACAAATACACCCTCTAGAATGACTCAAAAGAATCATCCTGAAGAACTGATTATTGGAAATAAGAGTGATGGAATGCACACAAGAAGACAATTGTTTTATCAAACAAAAATAGCACTTTTGTCACATATTGAGCCCAGCTCAATCAAAGAGGCATGTAATGATGAGAATTGGTTCAATGCTATGAATGAAGAATTGGACCAAATTGAAAAAAATCAAACCTCGGAACTAGTTCCAAGACCAAAAAATAAAAATTTCATTGGAACTAAATGGATGTATAAAAAAAAATTGAATGAGAATGGGCAAGTAATCAGGAACAAATCCATATTGGTATGTAAAGGATATGCTCGATTTGAAGTATACTATGAAGAAACCTTTGTACCTGTGGCCAGATTAGAGGCAATTAGGATGTTCCTAGCCTTCTCCAGCTACAAAAAATCAAAGTATACCAAATGGATGTCAAGTCAGCATTTCTCAATGGAAACTTAGAAGAAGAAGTCTATATTGAGAAACCAGAAGGGTTTCAATTAACTAACAAAGGAGACTATGTTTGTAAACTAAAGAAATCACTCTATGGGATAAAACAAGCACCTAGAGCTTGGTATGCAAGGCTAGATTCTTACTGACAAAAACAAGGCCTCAAAAGGGGATCAACAGACAACAATCTTTATTTTAAAATTGATGGTAATAACATGATGATTGTGGAAGTATATGTTGATGATATTATATTTGGCACTGATGATGAAAAAATGAGTAATGACTTTGCTAGGATGATGCAGAAAGAATTTGAAATGTCTTTTCTTTGTGAACTGAATTTCTTTCTTGAATTAAAAATAATATAGTCCAAAAGATGATTCTTTATCCATCAATCTAAGTATGTTAAATATATTCTTAAGAGATTCCAGTTAGAGGATTGCAAACATGTTAGTACACCTATGACAGTTGGATGAAAACTAAGCAAGGAAGATGAGTCCAAAGTTGTATATCCAAAACACTACAGATCAATGATTGGGAGTTTACTCTATGTAATAGCTTCCAGACCTGATTTCAAGCAAGTTGTTGGGATGGTGGCTAGATTCGAAGAAACACCAAAGGACATCCATGTTCAATATGTAAAAAGAATCTTTAGGTATTTGAAAGGAACTATAGATCTTGGTTTGTGGTACCCTAGCAAGGATTCATTCACATTAAAAGCCTATTTAGATGTTGATTGGGAAGGTAGTGTAGATGACAGAAAAAGTACAAGTGGAGGAGCATTCTTTTTGGGAGAATCATTGGTAGCTTGGATAAGCAAGAAACAGTCCTCAATTTCTCTGTCTAGCACTGAAGCTAAGTATATTGCAGCAGCAGAATCTTGCACACAAGTGGAATGGATGAAATAAACCTTACAAGACATCAAAATAGTATTTAAAGAACCTAATATTATCCACTGTGATAATACAAGCATTATAAGTCTCTCCAAGAATCCTGTCTGGCACTCCAAATCAAAACACATTCCCATAAAATACCACTATCTAAGAGATCGGGATGAAAATACAAACATTAAATTAAAATATGTCCCAACACAAGAACAAGTGGCAGATATTTTCACAAAACCCTTAAGCAGAGATGTATTTGAATATCTCAGGCATAAATTGGGAGTAATTCCTCTTCCAACCTAAATCTCTCAAGAAAATAATGCATCAATTGGCACCAGATCAGGGGGAGATAGCAATCGAAATCATAAGGATTAATTTTGTTATGCCAAGAAAAGTATAATTGTAGGATAAGTTACCCGTGTTCAGATTCTAATCAAAAGTATACAGACATGCAGAGCTTTATCATAGGGAAAGAAACCATTTTACATTGATGTCAAAGGGGGAGAATAATTTCAGAAGAGAGAAGCATCATCACAGGGGGAGGATGTGTATAAAGTTGGTTTGTTTCCATCAATGACAAAGGGGGATATTGTTGGACATAGTGTCATTGATGTCACCAGACGATGTCATTAACGTGATAATAAGTTGGTATGACGAATTGTCATTAATATCAACAGTATTATGGTTGATGTCAAAAAATTGGATGATGTGTAGAGATAAAAGCTCAGGAGGGTTAGCAAATAAAGATCAAATCTCAGAAGAGATGGAGCGATGAATTATGGAGAGAAAAAGAAGAATTAAATGACTCGCTAGTTACAATCCTGCAATCGGTCTAGATCGTCAGATCTCATAAACTCAAATATCGATGACTATGGTTGATGCAACAAACGATCAAATTAAATCAAATTAAATCATGATCGTTGGATGCGCAGTCTCCATATCAATGATAAGAATAGATTGCAAATATCGAAAGGAGAATTAAATATCATGTTATTTCCAATACCGCAATCAGTTAAGACCATTAGATATTATAGCTTCAAATATCGATGATTTTGGTTGACTCACCAACAATGCACAACTTCAAATTGTGGAGTTTGGGTGACGATTTAAATCACTCGCAAGTTGTGGTTCTGAAATCATCCTTGATCATTAATATGCTTCGAGAGTCTTCACGACCATTGGATCACCTTAAATGGAAGGATAGGATAAGCGGGGCAAAATGATTCAGAATTTTATTGTCCGAATATCCGTCAGTCATCGGATCGCTTTAAGTGGAAGGACAGGATAAGCAAATATGCAGGGTCGTTAGACTTAAACCAAGGCAAAGAAACATTGCAGACAGATCGAGCCGTCGATCTAAGATGTTGATCAAACGAACATAATTCACTTTGGGTCTAAAGATGTGAGGAAGTTACGCTTCAAGAATCTCACTTCATAAGATTTCTGAAATCGATATATCGAAATAACTGAAGTCTCGAAAGCCAAAATTTTGAAGTCACTCTTAGTCGTCGATCTGAGATACCCTTCGGATGTTATTATGACAGTTAGATTAAGGAGATGAATATGTGTCACATCGGGAGATCTACGTCAGCAGACCACGTCAGCAAGGACATGTGACAGACCACGTTGACAGACCGCATAAGCAAGGACACATGGCACAGTTAGATAATGACAAGTGTCAAGTTGAAATCGACATTTCAGGTACATGCAAATCAAGAATCAGAGTGACACGTGACAGACACTCAGCTCTTGCCACATCATCAAATGATGTAAGAAAGTTACTTCACTTTGGGAGTTTTACTTCAGGAGTTTCACCACTAGTAGATGCCCTAAGTCCTGAAGTCCTGAATGTCGAAGTCCGGAAGTGGACACAAGTCGTCCGATCTGAAGATCATTTCAGGTGTATTCTCAATCATTGATCATATTACAGTGGAAGGATAGTGTAAGTAGAATAGTCGAAGTCCTGGAGTAAATGGTGGCCATCCATATAGATGCTTGATTAAGTCTCAGCCATCAAATTAAGCAATGAAAGGATAAGTGTAAGGATCGAACATGACCATTAATCTAGTTGTACAAAATAAAAGTGAACCGTCTGATATGTTCGACGAAATATTATTCAAAAATTTGAAAATTTGAAATCCTAAAGTCCCGAATGACGAAGTCCCAAAGTCTTGATTGTCGTCCATCTCATTAGGGGATTAAATCATGACCGTTGATTTGATAAGTGCTCAAGAAATCGTTTGGCCTAGCATCTAGTCACTTCCATTGGTCATATGGAATAAGAGATTAAAAAGGAAAGATATAATACATCGCTAAGTTGATAAGCCTATGGTTTTGTATCACTTGGTCACATGTAATGGTTTGAAGGAAGCACCTCTGCAAAGCTTAGTTTCTGCAAAAAAAATGCATAGATTCGGGATCGAGTTAAAAGGATGAAATTGATCCATAACTGTAATCATTTTATGAAAAAGCCTTCGCAATAAAAATGTTAAAACAATGATTATGGTTAAGTTAAACGAAGAGGAGTGATGGTCCAAATAAATGGACACAATGTATAACACTCACACCATTTTGAAGAATATATAAACGAGAAAGAGTGGTGATAAGAAAGTGTTTATGTAGTTCAAATCAGAAGATATATTAAATCACAGGAGTAGAGAAAGATGCAGTAAAGACTTGATACATAAGTTTTTTCCAGATTCAGAAAATAAGGGTGGTTGGGTGGTGTAAGGGCAGGTTGGTGCCTGCAGAGGGAGTTGGTGCTTCCTTGTTAGTTGTAGCTGACTAAATAGGGGGTCGTAGCCTCCTACCAATTGGTGCTGGTGAACAAGGGTGTGGGTGCATCCTGATCAGTTGGTTTTGATCGAAAAGGAAGAATATATTCCTTTTATGTAACATGTAAAATAAATTTTGTAGTTAATAGAAAAGCATTTGTGGTTTTTCCCAATTCTATTTGTATAAATAAAATAAAATGATAAAATTATTGTGTCACTGATTCACCCCCCCTCTTAGTGACAGGATCTGATCCTTCAATTAAAATCTCCCATCTACCATGTACTCTCCTATTTGAGTGTATTTTATTTTATTTCTTGAGATTCATTCATTTATCATATTATTCATCAACCCCTAGCTAGGTTGGAGGGATATGGAGCCATAAGAATCTTCAATGGGTTCAAAAATATTGTGATTCTTACTAGTTTCCCCCAAATGAGCCAAGGAATGGAGACCTCATTTACAAACTCTCTATGTAACGCTCTCCTCACTATGCAATAGTCTCCTCACTACGAGACTTTCAAAAAAATTCATTACGGTAGTTGCTACATACGTAGTACGTTCAAAAATCATTGATCCCACAAAGACATAGACAACATAGGTAGATGTGGGAGAAGCAAAATAGCAGGAGGAGGGTTGTAAAAATATGGGCATTGTAACGACCCCAATCGTTACGACTACATGTGACGCAGAGCAAGTGCAATTTTTCTTTTTTTAAAGCAAGAAGGAAATCAACAACAACAATTAATCAACCCGACTCAACAACGAACACACTTACACATTCAGGCAACAGATAACAACGACCCAACATTCTAGCACATCATGAAACTAGACAAAACATGTGATAATCAAATAGGCAAGCAAACGGCTAGTTGCACGACACAAGGAAGTCGACACCTACAAGATAAAGAACAACATCAACAATCCCGACACAACGGCCTCGATGACCAATAGCTAGAAAACTCTATGGCACGCAAAACCAAATGCATTAAGGCATTACAAAACTAAGTACCAACATCAATTACAATGAACAAATGCCCACATCAGGAAGCACAAGACTCCGGACAGGTTATCATTCGCCTCTATCCATCAAGGTGTGCAATGATCCCCTCATCAGGAATCATGTCGTCACAAGGCGATAGGCGTGATAGTAACCCTAGCGCAACATAACATATCTAGACCAATGACCCAAGAAAAATCCAACACGCTAGGAGACTGAATTAACTGACAAAAATACATAATGACTATACCCACGCACCCAAGCAACTAGTCGACAAGACACAAGGTGACATCACTCAAATTAAATTGTGCAACTAGACGAAGGATTTTTTGTTCCTACAAGACAACATGGGTGGTGAATAACTATGACCAACCACCATTTACAATTCGACTTAAGGAACAAGGCACATAGTAACCAATCAATTGTTAAACTATTAATCGTTTTAGCTAATAAAACTATTAATCCCTCAACCATTAATCTTGCACAAGCTATTAGATGACTTCGCCAACAAACCATAAACCATTATCTGTTAAGCATGATGTCTAAGTGCGAAGGAGTGAACTATTATAAATGTTACTATTATCATAAATGTCACCATAAATGTTATCATAAAGGAGACCATAAATGTGAACTATTATAAATGTTACTATTATCATAAATAGTATCGTTGTCTATTAAATATTCGCTTGGGGTCTATTAAATAGTATCGTTGTCTATAGTTGTCTTTGCCAACAGTACCACTGTCTATTAAATATAAGATATTGTAGTCTATAAAACATATGATGATGTTGTCTAATAAATGGAAATCGCAGTCAACACAAGATAACACGTTGTCTATGATAAATGTTACTATATCCATTGAAAATCGTTGTCTAAATCTGTTGTGTTTACAGCATAATAAGTCGCTTTCAGACATATGTAAACGTAGACATATCATAATAATTCGTTGTCAGGCATTAAAGTAAACGCAGACATAGCAAACATTAAGGTAAATAAATCGTTTTGTAATAACAATCATTGTCAATCATATTAAAACTGTCATAAAGAACATAGTCATGATATTGCTAACACGTTGTCAACATTAATTCACTATCCATGATAACACACTGTCAATCATTAAATCGTTATCCATGATTGTTTTTAATTAAGGAAGATGCATTGTCTAACAATGCTATCTAATAATTATACTATCTAACCAAATGATGTCAAATAAATGTAATAAATTCACAATCTAATAAATGGTAAATTCGCAGTCTAATAAACGGTAAGTTCGCAGTCTAATAAATGTAATAGTTCGGAGTCTAATGAATGGTAAATTCGCAGTCTAATAAAAGTGTAAATTTGTAGTCTAATAATGGTAAATTCGCAAAGTTAAATTTATGGGTTTGTTTAAGTGCATAATAATGGAATGCAGAGATAAAATGAACGCAGAGATAAGTTGTTTACGTGCCATGAAATCATAGTGTGAATGTTGTGTAATGTGCCACGAAAATATTAGTGTTATTGTTGTGTAATGTGCCACAAAAATCATAGTGTGAATGTTGTGTAATGTGCCACGAAAAACTTAGTGTGATTGTTGTGTAATGTGCCACAAATATCTTGGTGTAACTGCAGTGTAAAGGTTGGGTAAATCGCCCAGAATTTAGTGGTGTGAAGGTTGACTAAAAACTCCAAGAAAACTCAGAGATAATCAATCACAAGAAAACGCAGAAGTAATCAATAACCAGAAAATGCAGATGTAATCAATCACAACAAAACGTAGATTTAATCAATCACAAGAAAATGCAAATATTTACCATACAAGCACAGATATTTATCAGAGTTTAAACAAATAAAATGTAGAGTGTGATCGGAGTTTAATCAATCAAGACGTAGATTTTAATCAAAGTTTAATAATAAGAGAAAAATGCGGAGATAAGTAAGGGATAGATAGTTGGGCTAGATTTATCCTTCACTTACTATCCATGCACAGTAAATCATCACATTTGAATCTATAAGTCTTTAAATACCGGAGTGACGAACGTTCATTCGGCTCCTAGCCGACTGCTCAGAAACAGGATAATAACTTAAGGGATAAGGGACAAAAGATAAAACACAATTTTTCTTCGTCTAAACCAATAAAAACAAACGCAGATAAGTCATTGCAATCAAGGGTTGGGTTCGCCACGAAAAATCAATTCAAAATACAACGAGCATAAGGATGGGATGACTTTAAGTTCTCTGAACAACATGTTGGGATCATCAAGATAATTTGCAGAAAGATAAAAGGAAATCTCTAGATATTGTTACATTGATTAACATAAACTTTAACATAGTAGAAGTACATTACTAAAGGCGTAGGAAAATATTTAAACTACCATTCAATACAAATATACACATGTGTACCATAGCCAAATGTGAAAGCTCTGAGTCGTTGTCCCACACGCGCTCTTTCCATATCCCACTTGTCTATTGATGTGACCTCACCGATACCTCCCAGCCAACACTAGGGGTACTCTTCTTCCCCCTAAACCCCTTGAGCCGCAAAGGGGCCACACACATAGTACCAAATAATGATAGCACCCAGCTTGCCTCGCAAGGTCGGGCTACCACTCATTAACCTAGCTGGGTATCCCAACTCCCACGAGAGAAAGTTAAGTCAAGGTAAAATTTTATTCAAGGTAAAAACCTCCCCCGTACACATGTCTCCCGATCCCCTAGTTGCACCAGAAAATCAATTTTGTTAATTAATTAATTATTCCTATTTTCGTCGCCCACCTAAAAGAATTCCTAAAAATGTTGCTCGGTGTCCCAATATTCTCTTATAAATCTTAAATGACATGCGCCTTACTTAATTCCTAGTTGAGTTCATAATTATAAAGTCCGAAAGGCTAGATTCCGTACTAAGTTAGACATTCAACTTTTTCTTTAAGTTTCCCTTTTTATTTATGTTTCCCTTTTTCTTTAAGTTTATTTTTTCTTTTAAGTTTCCTTTTTCTTTTAAGTTTCCCCCTTTTTCCTTTTTTATTAATATCAAATTAGCAAGTGTAGATAAAACAACCATTTTCCCCTTTAATAATTTTAATCCTCCATTATAATTTTGACTTTAATAAATAAGTTTGAATTTCTTACCCCCCTTCTTGTTATATGTTATTTATTTTTTTTTATTTTTTTTACCGCACGTTCTACTTAGACCTAGGTTTTAATTTTCACTAGGTTGGGCGACAATTTTTAAGGGAACTTTTAGTTATTAAATTGTTTACTGATTCCATCATCTATTTTAAGGCTGACTAGGTCCTAAGGAGGCATAGTTTTCTAGACACTAGGTTTATTAACTTATAAGTGAAAATCGCGGTGTGCCCTTCAGGATGCACTACGTTCTCCAAGGTTGTCACTTGCCTCCTTATGTTTTCATTGCGCGACATGCCCTTCAAGACGCACTACGTGCTCCAAGGGAGACACTCACCTCTTAACTGAATTTGGTAGACGTCAAACCCCTGGAGTTAAGACTCCACCAGGTGATCTTGTGGGAGACTAAGGGCCTCTAAGGAATAAGGCTCATGCCTTATTGCATGCCCCTTAGAGTCATCATGAGCGACTGCCACAGTATTTCCTCATGGCATCATGGGTCTTCTCGAACTAGGTAATTGTTAACCTATAGTTCAAGCCATGGTGGGAGTGTTAGTAGGTTGTGGCAAGGTTGTTGCCACACCTCTCCCTCAATGTATCTGGTTGTCCTGCATGACCCTTCTACTCCACATGTGAGTCTGGTCAACAAGCTATCGTCAGCCTACATCCATCAACGAATCATGTCAGCAATAATGGTTAATCACCATAACATCTAATCATATGTACATATGTCACATAAAAAACTTTCAAACCCAAATAGTCCACTCCCTGACTCGATCAGGAGCCCAAGGGGTTTCATCGATGCTCTACATCCTCAATTTCCATAGTCCTGCACACTCAGGAGGACCCAGTCAATAGCACATGTCTAAGTAAATACGACAAATAACATATCATCAAATCCACAATATCTCATAATCATAATCAAAACGACCAATAGTATAATAACCCAGATCACTTGCACAGTAAATCAGCACATTTGAATCTATAAGTCTTTAAACACCGTAGTGACGAACATCGATTCGGCTCCTGGCCGACTGCTCAGGAACATGCTAATAACTTAAGGGATAAGGGACAAAAGATAAAACACAAATTTTCTTCATCTAAATCAATAAAAACAAATGCAGATAAGTCATTGCAATCGAGGGTTGGGTTCGCCATGGGAAATCAATTCAAAATACAGTGAGCATAAGGCTGGTATGACTTTAAGTTCTTTGATCAACACGTTGGGATCATCAAGACAATTTGCAGAAAGATAAAAGGAAATCTCTGGATAGTGTTATGTTGATTAACATAAACTTTAACACAGTAGAAGTACATTACTGAAGGTGCGGGAAAATATTTAAACTACCATTCAATACAAATACACACATTGTACCATAGCCAAATGCGAAAGCTCCGAGTCATTGTCCCAAGTGAGCTCTTTCCATATCCCACTTGTCGATCTATGTGACCTCACCGATACCTCCCAGCCAATGCTAGGGGTATTCTTCTTCCCCCTAAACCCACTAAGTTGCAAAAGGGCCACGCACACAGTACCAAAGAATGATAGCACCCAACTTGCCTCGCAAGGTCGAGCTACCACTCATTAACCTAGTTGGGTATCCAAACTCCCATGAGAGAAAGTTAAGTCAAGGTAAAAACCTCCCTCATACACATGTCGCTCGATCCCCTAGTTGCACCAGAAAATCAATTTTATTAATTAATTAATTATTCCTATTTTCGTCGCCCACCTAAAAGCATTCCTAAAAATGTTCCTCAGTGTCCCAATATTCTCTTATAAATCTTAAATGACTTACGCCTTACTTAATTCCTAGTTGAGTTCATAATTATAAAGTCCCAAAGGCTAGATTCCTTACTAAGTTAGACATTAAACTTTTTCTTTAAGTTTCCCTTTTTATTTATGTTTCCCTTTTTCTTTAAGTTTCCTTTTTCTTTTAAGTTTCCCCCTTTTTCCTTTTTTACTAAAAATCAAATTAGCAAGTGTAGATAAAACAACCATTTTCCCCTTTAATAATTTTAATCCTCCATTATAATTTTGACTTTAATAAATAAGTTTGAATTTCTTACCCCCCTTCTTGTTACATGTTATTTATTATTTTTTATTTCTTTTTACCACACGTTCTACTTAGACCTAGGTTTTAATTTTCACTAGGTTGGGCGACAATTTTTAAGGGAACTTTTAGTTATTAAATTTTTTACTCATTCCATCATCTATTTTAAGGCTAACTAGGTCCTAAGGAGGCATAGTTTTCTAGACACTAGGTTTATTAACTTATAAGTGAAAATCGTGACGTGCCCTTCAGGATGCACTACGTTCTCCAAGGTTGCCACTTTCCTCCTTCTGTTTTCATTACGTGATGTGCCCTTCAAGACGCACTACGTGCTCCAAGGGAGCCACTCACCTCTTAACTGAATTTGGTAGACGTCAAACCCCTGGAGTGAAGAATCCGCCAGGTGATCTTGTGGGAGACTAAGGGTCTCTAAGGAATAAGGCTCCTACCTTATTGTGTGCCCCTTAGATTCATCGTGAGAGACTGTCACAGTCTGCCCTCATGGCATCGTGGGTCTTCTCGAACTAGGTAATCATTAACCTATAGTTTGAGCCATGGTGGGAGTGCTAGTAGGTTGTGGCAAGGTTGTTTCCACACCTCTCCCTCAATGTATCTGGTTGTCCTGCATGACCCCTCTACTCCACATATGAGTCTGGTCGGAAAGCTATCATCAGCATGCATCCATCAATGAATCATGTTAGCAATAATGATCAATCATCATAACATCTAATCATATGTACATATGTCACATCAACAACATTCAAACCCAAATAGTCCACTCCCTGACTCGATCCAGAGTCCAAGGGGTTTCATCGATGCCTCTACATCCTCAATGTCCAAAGTCTTGCACACTCGGGAAGACCCAGTCAATATCACATGTCTAAGTAAATACAACAAATAACATAACATCAAATCCACAATATCTCATAATCATAATCAAAACGACCAATAGTATAATAACTCGGATCACTTGCATGCAAGTGTTCTCAAAGAATAGGTTTGCTCAGTGTGCGCAAGAGCGGGATGTTACATACACCCCCTCTTAGTTTAAAATTCACCACGAAGTTTCACAGTATATAAGTGCCAAAATAAAGTGTATCACAGTATCAAAGTTTATCTATCAAACAAAAATGGAAACTGTTGGCACATATCGTATGTGTCCTCCTAGGTCGTCGAGTGTAGACTATAGTTGTCCCACTATACCTTGATCGGATCTACTGTTTGACATCGTAGCTATCAAATATGATGGTCC
>JZKD02S1673342.1:281246-296173 GCA_000966675.3 Picea glauca
GGCTAATCCCTGCTTTTTTGAAAACGTGATGAGAGAAACGCTGAGACGGCTCAATCTGGTGCCACGCGTCCCTCTGAGATCAGTCAACCCTAAATCCACTCAGAGATACTGTGGGCCCGGGTCCTGGACACTCTCGGCGCCTCACGCATCGGGATGCAATGGAGTTGATCTTCGCGCCTTGAAATCACGAGGGGTGAAATGACGAGGAACCTAATCACGCGCCAGGTGTCTCCTATGGATGAACAGCTAAGGTTGCTTCGTGATACTACGGGCCCGACTTTGGGTGCTTTCGGCGCTCTCGGGGTTCGGGTTTTCGAGATGTACCACGACATAAAGCCTTCACCCTTTGAACTTGCGACTGTCGAAAAGCCGACATGACCAGATCTCGTGCCACGCATCCTTTGAGATGAACGGCTGCCATCCATTCCCACATACAATATGGGCACGATCTATTTGCGCTATTTTCGGTGCAAATCCTCTATTTGTGATTTCCCACTGGCCATTGATCTATTCCCTTGGATAAATCTGGACCATCAGCAATATAATCTTGCCCGCCTACTTGTTTGGAAACCTAAAATGAGATTCTTCACGTTGCGCTCGGGCACTTCTCATGCGACTTGCGGATTTGAATACTCTTGTGCCCCAGACAAGAAATGTGGCTAACAGACTAGAGGGAAGAGTTTTGAAGTGTTGTTATGGCAAGGCCTCGGAATCAAAAACCTAGGGGAGAGAGGCTCACTCTAGTGTTGCAATAGCAAGGCCTCGTGCTCTCTCATCCTTCCTTAGGTCAATTTGGAAAAGCAACTAGCTCAGATGAAGCACAAAATCAAGATAAGAAGGCTTAATGAGGGAGAGTGTTGTTACAGCAAGGCTCTTTCATCAAACCCTAAAATAAAAATGGCCCTAACTGTAGATAACCTAGGCTTGGGACGTCTTCTTCCTTTTGAATTCAAAATGGTACGGCTAGCAAAGGAGAGGAAGAAAAAGGAGTGTAGCTACGGCTAGGCTCTCTTCTTCTTCTTCTTCAATGGTTGAAAGCTTCTCTATCAGGGGACATGAGACAAAAACCTACTTCTGTGCTTGTCACCTAGGGTTTTGATTTATAAAAATTCATAAACATATGCAAGAGATTAAACTACAACCATTCATTCAAGAAGTTTTGCAGAAAAATACTTACAATTCATCAAGAAATAACCATGCAAACCCTAGTTGTAACACCTTCCTTCAAGAGAAACACCATAGAATGCCAAAACGTCTTCCTTCAACAAGTGTGCCTCACTTAAATCAGCCAAATACCCAAGATAGGGCACCAATTTCAGACCTCACCAAGTGGTGAGTGAGTCGTGATGAAAAAATGAGAGTGAAAATCTTCCATTTATACAAAACCTTAACCTAATTTTACATTTTAGGTCAAGTAAAAAGGCCGACAAGGCCAAAATATCAAATCATATTGTTTTACATTAAATTTTCAAGTTAAAACCCTAAATCAAGTTGAAAGGAGAGTAAAATCCCCTCCAAGGGAAACGTTATCCATTTTTAGGGCAGATGGGGTGTCCTGGAGAAAAACGTTATCCCTCCCTGGGCTTCTCCAACCTACCACACGTGCCATTGTTGCCTAGTCTGCCTGCCCCAAATGTCCATGATGTTGGGTGATGTCATGGTCAAGGTGGTGATGTCCTAGGCCTCCAAAGGCCAACGTTCTACTAATAAATGGTCATCCCCCTTAGGTCAAGCTGTGTCAGGGTGCCTCTGGTGGAACGTTCTCTTCTTCTCTGGTGCAAATCCCCTGATCCATCTATGTCTTGTCTCTTCCCCTTGATGGGGTCTCAGCATCCATATGGTGGGATCTTCATCCCCATGGAGGTCTGAATTGATCATCTCCCCATGTGTACCGTTCCAAATGGTACCTCTCCGACGAGCATGGTCCTACACATCAAAGGCTACACCCTTCATGGGCTCATCAGTCACAGGGATCATAAAAATGGAAATCACATCTCATCATCAATATTATTAAACATATGCATAAAATCCCTAATACATTTGTCAATAGCTCAAAGACGTTACACAAGCCTTCTATACAAATCTGGGAGAAGAGACAAAAAGTCATATTGGGCTAGTGCCCATCGGAAAAGGAGAGTTACCAGGAGAAACCTCATGATAAAAACCATGTGAGTGGGTGATGTGGTTAGGGGAAGTCAAGCATGTTGGTGTAGTGAGGGCCAAGGATACAAAGTGTTACCTGTGTGTGCCTTTATAGAAGGCGAGTTGTACCTGTCATGGATGCATTCTTTCCAAGCCCATTCTTTCCTTTATTCTTTTTTATTCTTTTATTTCTTTTCTTTTTCTTTTTGTTCAAGAGATAATCAGAGGACATTGCCCTGGTGTGGTGACCAGTGGTGGCAGCATTACCCACAAGTACTTTCATATAAATGAAGGTTGGCTCGTGATGAGACCCCCTTTCCCTTGGCCATGCAACCAAGAGTTACTGCCCTGGCGTGGTAACCAACTGGTGGCAATTTCATACTTCTAGGTACCCATTGACCTAATAGGCTGGCTCGTGATGAGACCCCCTATCCTCTGACTAGGTCTTCTTTTATTATTTTTATGGGTCCCTCTTGTTTCTTGCTGAGAATTCTTTTATTGCTTTCTCGAGGATCCCTGGGCAAAGCATATCGAGGTTTTATTCTTAGGATTTTATCTTTTACGAGATTGCTTTTACCTTCTGGGCCTTTATCCCCTTCTTCCCACGAGATAAGGTGCAATCCTAAAAATAGGTCAACCCAATTCCCGGACAAGGGGAGTGGGACAAATGAGTGGGAAATAAGATGAAATAGTGGTGCTATGATGGGAGAGGACGATGTCTTTTCATAAGTCCGCCCAGTGGAAAACTGAAACCTATGGACAAAGGCTTGCTAGGATACCATGGCAATCCCCCCAGACATGGTCAAGTGGGAAAATGTAAGATCCAAGTAGTTGTTAGAAACAAAAGGAATCAGATGCATATATTTAAAGGTTTTAATGATCAAAAGTGACACATACCATGATACCTGGACCAATTACCTGATGGAGCAATAACCCTTGCTGATACAGGACTAAGCCGATGGTGATGGATGCTACTGCTACTGACAAGATAAGGATGATGGAAGAAGAAAAGGTGGGCCCTCCAGGGCCATGCTTAGGTCAATCCTGCTCTCGGTACTCCATGTCTAGGACCTGTGGGCCTGGAGACATGATCTCCTAGTTATCCCTAAAAAGTGGGGATAATATCTCACTTCAACTCGGGTACATGTGCTCACCATAGAGTGCATGAGAACCTCATCATCTCTGGCATAACCTGCAGACCTAATCAATCTCGAAAGAAGTATCAGTAGAAAAATTGGGGTGGTAATGCCACCCTGGCATAGATATATATATATATATATATATATATATGGACTGAAGTAAAGAAATCAATAGTGTAAGGAAAACTATGTACCTGTACTTACCTGTTGGTCGGGTGTGGGTGTAGTCAAACAACCAGCGAAGTCAATCCAGAAATGTCCCACAATACCTGCCTTTGTGCTTCATCATAAATCAGAACGGTGACAAATCAAGCACAAAAATGACATGGGTTAGAGCATGTATCATATCATCGAAAATCATAAAGTCTAACTCATGGAGGCGGGTGGGAGGGATAAAATCTCACCAAGTCCATATTTGAGGAAAGTACTCAATCCACCTCTGGAAGGGGTCATAAAGAGTCCACGGTTCATAGTAATGGCTCAGAAGGTCTTCAAATTGGCTACCTAGGACGTCCTCATGCCCTGAGGCCTAGCAGGGGATCGACAAAGATCTAGCAGACAACTGGAAAACTCTCAAGGGAAAGTTGAAAAAATGAGATGATAGACTAAAATCTGTAGTTTTCAACCAATCCTTGGATTCTTGGGTTTACTTCATAGGAAACTCAATGCAAAAGGTATAATTCCCAACTACACCTTTAATTATACAACAAGGTAAGGTAATAAGAGGTGGCTGGAGAAAAATGTCATGAGAATCTCTCTCTAGGAAAACAACATTCTTACTCCTATCAAAAATTGAGCACAACGGTGGTTGATAGTCATCTTCATAGAATAAATCCAAATGCTCAGAGGAGAAATCATCAATGTCCTCAAGGTATGACCGAAAATCATTAGGAAAGCATAGCATCAAGTCATCCTTGGGTGTTTGGGGAGCATTGGTAAAAAACTCATCTCCTTGTTGCCACTGGTCAAGAGCTTGCTATGATAATTGCAAAGGAAAAACTTGGAAATGACTCCTTATGTCATAGATGGGATCCATATCATAACCAACTGCATCCCACCTACGTCTCCCAACATGTATGAACTCATCAAAATCAGCTATGTCAATATCAATATCGTAACATGGAGGGTTGAAATCATTCAAAAGCTCACCCATCTCCTCCTCTTTTCTCAAATCATAAAGTAGACAATTACCCAAATCTTGGAGAGGAGGGTAACTTGCTTTTTCTTCTTGTGCGGGAGATTCTAGGACTTGGGCATATTTGGCATGCTTTATTGTCTTATCCTTGGTTGCGCAGCAAGGAAGATGCTCTTTATTCAGGGATTCCATTTCTCCATCACTCTCTGAATCATGAAATAAGGTATCATCAAAATCCTGAAAAGGAAAGAAACTAAACTTATCGTCTTGTTGTTGTGTAGGTGGAGAAGGCTTATGGATCGCTTCATCAAGAGGAAGAGGGCATGTTGATACTTCATTATTGGGTTTCGTCTCCTCAACTATTTATTCAGCAATCCCTCGTCGACCTATGGTTTGTTCCCCTTCTTCTTGGAGATCAATGATGAAGCTTTCAAGGGTAAACAAACTCTCTCCATTGAGTACTTAAGGTAAAGAGGCATCCTATATCAAACGAGGAGATATTCTCTTCAATCATTGTAGCCATGTAGTAAGATTCATCGAGCGTCCTTGGGGTTATTTTATCAAGAGGGAAACTCAAATATCCCAAAAGTGCACAAGTAAAGAGATTGACCAGGTATCTCTCCTCGGGATGATGAATCTCAGGAATCTAATATAGCATGTTCTCAAATATAATATGGAAGTCTCTGACAGTTTCATCCTTAGCTTTTCTTATGTGCTTGAGTTCTTCTAATAGTACTGGGATGTCTTCTTGTTGGATACCCCATCTCTCGAGAAAAAATTTCTCAAATTTCTCCATAGTCGTGATGTTGGCCTCAGGGAGGTTATCATACCATTTTTTGGCATTGTAACAAAGAGTGGTAGAGAAAAGTTTCATGACCATGTCTTCAGCATAATCATCGATTGGGTAGGATAGGAAGAAATTCCAGAAATTTCCCATGTGATAGTCAGCTCTTTCTCTATGACCACCAAAGAATCCAGAGAGAAAATGTATGTATTCAAAGGGAATTTGTTGAGGGTACCCTGGGATGTTACTCATGTCTAAAGGCTTGTAGTTTCCGGGATCCCATTGTGAAGTCATCGTTGGCTTCATCATTAGTGGAGTTTCCAAATAGTTTTCTTGAAACTATCAAAGAAATAGGGAAAACACCATAGTGGAGTCGCCATGTAAGCTTGTAAGATAAGGCTATGAGGCAAGGCTTACCAAAAATATTTTTCGTCTAAGGATAATTGACTCAGTGTTCCCCGGAAACGGCGCCAAAATGTTATCACACAGTTTGTAGCTAGGAGGAAAGGTTATAAGAAAGAAGGCCAAATTGGCGTAACATGAACCTATCCCACCCAATGTCACCACGATGGGAAGGTTCTTTCTCTTTAGGGAGGTGAGGCCCAGGGGAGACGTCCTCGGTGACCTATTTTTTTGAGGAGGCAGAAAGGTAAATGAGACAAGGACAAGATTTCCCTTTCATAAATCACCACCAAATAGATAATCCCGGCTAAACATCCAATAATAAAGTAAATCCCCAATGAAGAAACACCTGCCTGAAACAAAGCAACAACAAACTGATATATGCAAGCTATATTTTAGTGGGTTAGTACTTCACAAGACTATCTGATAAATATATATAAGCAGTTGGCAATAAATGTTGACGAACTCAATGTTTATCAATAGCAATGAAAAGATATAACACTTCATCAATAAATATTGGAACAATGTGGCATTCAATGCAACCAATCGACACCTTATTCAATTAATGCCTAAACCACCATTCAATTTCTCTTAAAAAAAAATGTTGATGCTTTAAAGATGAAATAACCAATGATGACATCAGCAACTTAGGGTTAGTGAGTTAGTTAGGTTTAGGGTTAGAGTAGTTAGGGTGTGAAATTCAAATGGTTTTGAGAGTGTGTATTCAAGTTTCACTTCAATGTTGGAGGACTTTAGATCAGTGCCTTAGGGTAAAATGGAGTCAAAAATGAAGGACGCAAGGGTTGAAGGAGGAAGGATAAGGACTAGAGGGAAGAGTTATGAAGTGCTGCTATGGCAGGGCCTCAGAATCAAAAACCTAGAAGAGAGAGGCTCACTCTGGTGTTGCAATAGCAAGGCCACGTGCTCTCTCCTCCTTCCTTAGGTCAATTTGGCAAAACAGCTAGCTTAGATGAAGCACAAAATCAAGCTAAGAAGGATTAATGAGGGAGAGTGTTGCTACAGCAAGGATCTTTCATCAAACCCTAAAAGAAAAATGACCCTACGTGTAGATAACCTAGGCCTGGGACGTCTTCTTCCCCTTGAATTCAAAATGGTATGGATAGCAAAGGAGAGGAAGAAAAAGGAGTGTAGCTACGGCTAGGCTCTCTTCTTCTTCTTCAATGGATGAAATCTTCTCTATCAGGGGACATGAGACAAGGACCTACTTGTGTGCTTGTCACCTAGGGTTTTGATTCAAAAAAATTCATAAACATATGCAAGAAATTAAAATACAACCATTCATTCAAGAAGTTTTGTAGAAAAATACTTACAATTCATCAAGAAATAACCATGCAAACCCTAGTTGTAACACCTTCCTTCAAGAGAAACACCATAGAATGCAAAAAAGTATTCCTTCAACAAGTTTGCCTCACTTAAATCATCCAAATACCCAATATAGGGCACGCATTTCATACCTCACCAAGTTGTGAGTGAGTCATGATGAAAAAATGAGCATGAAAATCTCCCATTTATACAAAACCTTGACCTAATTTTACATTTTAGGTCAAGTAAAAAGGCCGACAAGGCCAAAATATCAAATCATATTGTTTTACATTAAATTGCCAAGTTAAAACCCTAAATCAAGTTGAAAGGAGAGTAAAATCCCCTCCAAGGGAAACGTTATCTCTTTTTAGGCCAGATGGGGCATCTTGGAGCAAAATGTTAACCCTCCTTGGGATTCTCCAACCTGCCACTATTGCCTAGTCTGCCTACCCCAAATGTCCATGATGTTGGGTGATGTCATGGTCAAGGTGGTGACGTCTTAGGCCTCCAAAGGCCAATGTTCCACTAAGAAAGGGTCATCCCCCCTAGGTCAAGCTGTGTCGAGGTGCCTCTGGTGGAACGTTCTCTTCTTCTCCGATACAAAGCCCCTGATCCATATGGGTCCTATCTCTGCCCCCTTATGGGGTCTCAGCATCCATCTGGTGGGCTCTTCAACCCCATGGAGGTCCAAACTGATCATCTCCCCATGTGTACCGGTCCAAATGGTACATGTCCGTCGAGCATGGTCCTACACATCAAAGGCTACACCCTCCATGGGCTCATCAGTCACAGGGATCATAACAATGTCAACCACATCTCATCATCAATATTATTAAACATATGCATAAAATACCTAATACATCTGTCAATAGATCAAAGACGTTACACAAGCTTGCTATACAAATCTGGGAGAAGAGACAAAAAGTCTTATTGGGATAGTGCCCATCGGAAAAGGAGAGTTCCCAGGAGAAACCTCATCAAAATTATGTGAGTGGGTGATGTGGTCAGGGAAAGTCCAAGCATGTGGGTGCGGTGAGGGCCAAGGATGCAAAGTGTTACCTGTGGGTGCCTTTGTAGAAGGCAAGTTGTACATGTCATGGATGCATTCTTTCCAAGCCCATTCTTTCCTTTATTCTTTTTTATTCTTTTATTGCTTTTCTTTTTCTTTTTGTTCAAGAGATAATCAGGGGACATTGCCCTGGTGTGGTGACCAGTGGTGGCAGCGTTACCCACAAGTACTTTCACATAAATGAAAGGTTGGATCATGATGAGACCCCCTTTCCCTTGGCCATGCAACCAAGAGTCACTGCACTGGCGTGGTAACCAGCTGGTGGCAATGTCATACTACTAGGTACCCATGGACCTAATAGGTTGGCTCGTGATGAGACCCCCTATATTCTGACTAGGTCTTGTTTTATTATTTTTTCGGGTCCCTCTTGTTTCTTTTTGAGAAGCCTTTTATTGCTTTCTCAAGGATCCCTGGGCAAAGCATCTCGAGGTTTTATTATTAGGATTTTATCTTTTACCAACTTACTTTTACCTTCTAGGCCTTTAGCCCCTTCTTCCCACGAGATAAGGTGCAATCCTGAAAATAGGTCAACCCAATGCTCGGAAAAGGGGAGTGGGACAAATGAGCGGAAAATAAGATGAAATAGTGGTGCTATGATGGGAGCGGACGATGGCTTTTCAGAAGTCCCCCCAATGGCAAACCGAAACCTATGGACAAAGGCTTGCTAGGACACCCTATCAATCCCCCCAGACATGGTCAAGTGGGAAAATGTAAGATCCAAGCAGTTTTTAGAAACAAAAGGAATCAGATGCATATATTTAAAGGTTTTAATGATCAAAAGTGACACATACCATGATACCTGGACCAATTACTTGATGGAGCAAGAACACTTTCTGATACAGGATCAAGACGATGGTGATGGATGTTACTATTTCTAACAAGATAAGGATGATGGAAGAAGAAAAGGTGGGCCCTCTAGGGCCATGCTCAGGTCAATCCTGCTCTCGTTACTCCATGTCTAGGACCTGCGGGCCTTGAGACATGATCTCCTAGTTATCCCTAAAAAGTGGGGATAACAATCCCCTCATCAGAAAATCATGTCGCCACAAGGCGATAGGAGTGACAGTAACCCTGGCGCAACATAACATATCTAGACCAATGACCCAAGAAAAATCCAAAGCACTAGGAGATCGAATTAACTGACAAAAATACATGATGACTATACCCACGCACCCAAGCAACTAGTCGACAAGATGCAAGGTGACATAAATCAAATTAAATTGCACAACTAACTGAAGGATTTGTTGTTCCTACAAGACAACATGGGTGGTGAACAACTATGACCAACCACCATTTACAATTCGACTTAAGGCACAAGGCGCATAGTAACCAATCAATTGTTAAACTATTAATCATTTTAGCTAATAAAACTATTAATCCCTCAACCATTAATCTTGCACAAGCTATTAGAAGACTTCGCCAACAAACCATAAAGCATTATCTGTTAAGCATGATGTCTAAGTGAGAAGGAGTGAGCTATTATAAATGTTACTATTATCATAAATGTTATCATAAATGTGACCATAAATGTTATCATAAAGGTGACCATAAATGTGAACTATTATAAATGTTACTATTATCTTTTTTTTGTTTGCTAGTTTGTTTGTGACCTGCGGGACTAGCCTATGGCTGAGAAACTGCGACTCAGAGGCATTTAAGCCGTCAAAATCACCTGGGGATCACACCCGGCCTGAGCCAAATCAACCCTTAACATGGCTGGATTTTTTGTCCCCGTAGGTTTCAAACTGGTGACTTTAACATCACGAAGTGTCTTAACAGCGCACTACATCACCGACTTTCCTACACCTCGGGGACATAAATGTTACTATTATCATAAATAGTATCGTTGTCTATTAAATATTTGCATGGGGTATATTAAATAACATCATTGTCTATAGTCGTCTTTGCCAACAGTATCACTATCTATTAAATACAAGATATTGTTGTCTATAAAACATATGATGATGTTGTCTAATAAATGGAAATCGCAGTCAACACAAGATAACATGTTGTCTATGATAAATGTTACTATATCCATTGAAAATAATTGTCTAAACCTGTTGTGTTTAGAGCATAATAAGTCGTTGTCAAGCATATGTAAACACATGCATATCATTAAAGGAAAAACGCAGACATATCATAATAATTTGTTGTCAGGCATTAGAGTAAATGCATACATAGCAGGCATTAAGGTAAATAAATCGTTGTGTAATAACAATCACTGTCAATCATATTAAAAATTGTCATAAAGAACGCAGTCATGATATTGCTAACACGTTGTCAACGTTAATTTTCTATCCATGATAACACGTTGTCAATCATTAAATCGCTATCCATGATTGTTGTTAATTAAGGAAGATTCACTGTCTATCAATGTTTTTTAACAATTATACTATCTAACCAAATGATGTCTAATAAATGTAATAAATTCACAGTCTAATAAATGGTAAATTCGCAGTCTAATAAATGGCAATTTCACAATCTAATAAATGTAATAGTTCGCAGTCTAATGAATGGTAAATTCACAGTCTAATAAAAGTGTAAATTCGCAGTCTAATAAATGTAATATTTCGCAGACTAATAATGGTAAATTCACAGAGTTAAATTTTTAGGTTTGTTTAAGTGCAGAATAATGGAATGTAGAGATAAAATGAATGCAGATATCCAATGAACGCAGAGATAAGTTGTTTATGTGCCACAAAATCATAGTGTGAATGTTGTGTAATATGCCACGAAAATATTAGTGTGAATGTTGTGTAATGTGCCACGAAAATCTTAGTGTGATTGTTGTGTAATGTGCCACGAAAATCTTGGTGTAACTACAGTTTAAAGGCTGGGTAAACTGCATAGAATTTAGTGGTGTGAAGGTTGAGTAAAGACACCAAGAAAACTCAGAGATAATCAATCACAAGAAAACGCAAAGGTAATCAATCACCAAAAATGCAAATGTAATCAAGCACAAGAAAATGCAGATGTAATCAATCACAAGAAAACGCATAGATTTACCATAAAAGTGCAGAGATTTATTAGAGTTTGAACAATTAAAACACAAATTGTGATCGGAGTTTAATCAATCAAGACGCAGAGTTTAATCAGAGTTTAATCATAAGAGAAAAATGCAGAGATAAGTAAGGGATAGACAGTTGGGCGAGATTTGTCCTTCACTTATTATCCATGTACAGGAAAGTAGGGCATTTGAATCTATAAGTCTTTAAACACCGGAGTGATGAACGTCAATTCGGCTCTTGTCTGACTGCTCAGGCACGAACTAATAACTTAACGGATAAGGGACAAAAGATAAAACACAATTTTTCTTCGTCTAAATCAATAAAAACAAACACAGAGAAGTCATTGCAATCATGGGTTGGGTTTGCCATGAGAAATCAATTCAAAATGCAGTGAGCATAAGGTCGGGATGACTTTAAGTTCTTTGATCAACACGCTGGGCTCATCAACACAATTTGCAGAAAGACAAAAGGAAATATCTGGATAGTGTTACACTGATTAACATAAACTTTAACACAGTAGAAGTACATTACTGAAGGTGCAGGAAAATATTTAAACTAACATTCAATACAAATATACACATGCGTACCGTAGCCAAATGTGAAAGCTCTGAGTCATTGTCCCACGCGCACTCCATCCAGCTCCCACTTGTCGACTGATGTGACCTCACCAGTACCTCCCAGCCAACGCTAGGGGTACTCTTCTTCCCCCTGAGCCCCATGAGTTGCAAAGGGGCCATGCACACAGTACCAGAGAATACTAGCACCCAGCTCGCCTCGCAAGGTCGAGCTACCACTCGTTAACCGAGCTGGGTATCCCAACTCCCATGAGAGAAAGTTCATTCAAGGTAAAATTTCAGTAGCGTAACGTTACACAAAAAAATGAGATCCATACTCCTTCTCCTCCATCCTTTTTATAGAGTTTTTAAGTAATTAGTTTCTCAAATTCTCATTAAATTCTTTTTCATTAAATTAATTAGGAAAAACCTCCCCTATACACATGTCGCATGATCCCCTAGTTGCACCAGAAAATCAATTTTATTAATTAATTAATTATTCCTATTTCCCTCACCCACCTAAAACCATTCCTAAAAACGCTCCTTGGTGTCCCAATATTCCCTTACAAATATTAAATGACTTACGCCTTACTTAATTCCTAGTTGAGTTCATAATTAGAAAGTCTCAAAGGCTAGATTCCTTACTAAGTTAGACATTCAACTTTTTCTTTAAGTTTCTCTTTTTCTTTATGTTTCCCTTTTTCTTTAAGTTTTCGTTTTCTTTAAGTTTCCTTTTTCTTTTAAGTTTCCCCTTTTTTTTCCTTTTTAACTAAAAATCAAATTAGCAAGTGTAGATAAAACAACCATTTCCCCTTTAATAATTTTAATCCTCCATTATAATTTTGACTTTAATAAATAAGTTTGAATTTCTTACCCCCCTTCTTGTTACATGTTATTTTTTTTTATTTTTTTTTTTAACCACGCGTTCTACTTAGACCTAGGTTTTAATTTTCACTAGGCTGGGCAACAATTTTTAAGGGAACTTTTAGTTATTGAATTTTTTTACTCATTCCATCATCTATTTCAAGGTCGACTAGGTCCTAAGGAGGCATAGTTTTCTAGGCACTAGGTTTATTAACTTATTAGTGAAAATCGCAACGTGCCCTTTAGGACGCACTATGTGCTCCAAGGGTGCCACTTGCCTCATTTTGTTTTCATTGCACGACGTGCCCTTCAAGATTCACTATGTGCTCCAAGGGTGTCACTCGCCTCTTGACTGAATTTGGTACGCGTCAAACCCCTAGAGTCAATACTCTACCAGGTGATCTTGTGGGATACTAAGGGCCTCTAAGGAATTAGGCCCCTGCCTTATTGTGCGCCTCTTAGAATCATCGTGAGTGACTATCACAGTCTTCCCTCACAGCATCGTGGGTCTTATCGAACTAGGTAATTGTTAACCTACAGTTCGAGCCACAGCAGGAGTGCTAGTAAGTTGTGGCAGGGTTGTTGCCATACCTCTCCCTCAATGTCTCTAGTTGTTCTGTGTGACCCCTCTACTCCACATGTGAGTCTTCTCAGCAATCTATCGTCAACCTGCATCCATCAACGAATCATGTCAACAATAATAATCAATCATCATAACATCTAATCATATGTACATATGTCACATCAACAACATTCCAACCCAAATAGTCCACTCCCTGACTCGATCTAGAGTCCAAGGGGTTTCATTGATGCCTCTGCATCCTCAATGTCCAAAGTCCTGCACACTCATGAGGACCCAATCAATAGCACATGTCTAAGTAGATACGACAAAATAACATATCATCAAATCCACAATATCTCATAATTATAATCAAAATGACCAATAGTATAATAATCTGGATCACTTGCACACAAATGCCCTCAAAGAATAGGTTCACTCAGTGCGTGCAAGAGCAGGATGTTACAGACATGCATCTCTAAATCATTCTTATATTCTGAGAGACCTAGAAGCATGCAATAGCAAACCCGACCCTACATATTTAATCAAACCCTCCATTATTTCTTTTTCCATACTCCTCTTACCCACTAGCAACCATGAAAAATTTATTTTTCCATCTATTAATATATTGAACAAATGTGCCAGTAGAGTGTCTGAGAACCAAGTTTTTAAGATTTTTGACACAATATTCACCCTTGTTTTTTAAGCCTCGATAATGATTACTAGCATGGACATGTATTCGCCCTTGTTTTTTAAGTCTTGATAATGATTACTAACATGGGCATGTATTAAACATTTAAATGATTATTAATAAGAGTGAGTGAGCATTCGCATTTACTTATTTCGAGAGCATTAGGATGGGGTGCAATGGACAAAAGGCCTAATTCATGATAAACATTATATCAACCAAAAAGAGGCTCAATTCATGATCCAGTCACATTGTAGGTAGCACGCAAATGGAAGTCTAAATGGTATCATGCAAACAAAAGACTATTTGGTCTTTGTAGTTGTGCCACTCGAGGATATCCCACGAGTCTCTTCTTAATTGAAGGATTGTGTTGGGTTTCCTCCTACTAGCATTTACGAGATACTCTTAGGTTGCTTCCTATATTGATTTAGGGGCGGCTATTAGTATTTATTGGCTACTCTTGTTAGGTTTCTTATATTGTTATTCTCGGTGACAAGAAGCGAGACCTAATAGGTAATAATAACTATTTGTATTTTTTAAGTTGGTTGTTGGATAATCTACAGTTGGTGTTATTTTTATCATCGACATTTCAAATCTGAATTGAGATTTATCATCAGGACGATTAGTCTTGATGATGAATCCCGATTCAGATTCAAAACGTTGATGATAAAAATGATACCAACTGTAGATTATCCAACAAACAACTTCGAAAATACTCACCACAGAAATCTGAAAACTACTAATATATGAGGGTTCCTCTTGTATTCCTATTGTTATTACTAATTCTTAGTATCTAAGCTATAATTAAATATGATTGCAATTACAAATCTCCAAATATCCTTGGAGTTAGATCTACATACAAGTACAACTTACTAACTCTGACTTGTTGCTCCCATTGTTAAAACTACTAGTTAATTGTACATGGACAAAATATCCTTCAAAGCATGTAATGTGCAAGTGGAATCAATATGTTTTTATTTACTAACACCATCTATATAAAACCTACAAGGTGACGTTACTCCTGGTTAGATTTTTAATATGGATTATATATTGGTTGTGGTTGTTATTTTTGTGATAAGTGATGTTTCTAATTATAAATAGAGTAAGTTAATAAAGAGATAAACTCATTTCTTTATTTTGGAAATAGTTTTTGATGATGATGATGATGATGATGATGATGATGATGATGATGATGATGATGATGATGATGATGATGATGATGATGATGATGATGATGATGATGATGATGATGATGATGAT
>JZKD02S1673342.1:296223-319659 GCA_000966675.3 Picea glauca
CTATCGGACCTTAAGAGGGTAAGTGATTACTTGTGATTCTTTAGAATTTTGTTTCTGTGCTCGAAAAGCATTAAGAGAACCTTTCCAAGATCACCATACTTTTGTTGAGTTAAGAAGTTAGGAAGGTTTGGTAGTGTGATCAATATTTTGAAAATGAGATCTAATATGAGTATAGGCTAGACAATCTATAAATTTAAGTGATGTGAATTTGAATTATAAAATTTTATTTATAAATTTTGAAGCATTTTAATTTAAAATAATTCAAATATTTTAATTTAAAATAAATAAATAAAATAATATAAACCTTTAATTAATCAGAAAAATATAAACTTATGAATTTATCTAGATTCAACAAGTAAATTTTTAAATACAAAATTAATTGAATCATATCATTTAACTCTCTCAAAAGAAATAGACTTGAGTGCATATATAGATGGAAATGAAAGTATCATCGAAAACAATATAGAGGCTATTACAAATTTTTAATAATGGGATCATTTAACATATTACAAATTTTTAATAATGGGATCATTTAACATAATTATGAAATGGTTTTTATTATTAATAATGTTATATTACTATTAATAGTAATCCTATTTTATCATTGGTTATTATATTAAAAAAAAGTTATTCACTTTTATAATGATTTACTATTTTAAAAAGGTGTTCACTTAATTTTTTTATTATTAATAATGTTTATTATGATTAATATAATTATTGATAATTTTAATTTATCATTATTTACTATAATTAAAAAGAAGAAAGTGAAATATTTTATGAATTTGATTTTTTTCTTGTAATTTGATCATGCAATTTTTGTTTGGATTGATGAAATTGTTGTTTTTATGTAGAAATTGACTCAACACCTCTTTGCAATCGGATTATGCAATGTTAACATCTGATATGTGCAATTCCATCAATTCAAGGTTATTATTGCCAGATTTCAAAACATAAATACATATTTCCTTTCCAGTTATTTCTAGTTACAAGACAAGGGTTAATTTTTAGCATGTTTAGACTACAACCACTAAAAATGTTATCGATATGGTCATATTTAATATCATATATTATTAATAATATATTATGTTACTTAAAATATAATAATATAGTAATGTCAATTGGGATTAGCTTGGGTGGTTAGGAGGAATGATTGTTATCCTCCCCACTTGGGTTCAATTCTCAACAAGTGACATGTTGAGTTCATAATGAGTATGATTCACCCACCTTGTACCTTAAAGATTCTAAAATTTACATTGAGTACCATTCTCAAAATGAAAAAAATACTCAAAAAAATTTCCAAAATTTATAACATGAAAAAAAATAATAATAAAATAATAATATAATATGATATATCTATATATTATTGTATTAATTTACATTATGACGATACATGGAGTACATATAAAACATTGAAAGAATTGGAATTTACAATATTTTAAACTTTTTATTCTTGTAAATCCTAACATATCTCTAGGAAATATAATATAAAAATATTATATTAAAAACATGATATTTTTTAATTTTATTCTTGTAAATCCTAACATATCTCTAGGAAATATAATATAAAAATTTTATATTAAAAACATGATATTTTTTAATTACAGCAAATGAGTTGCTATTTATTATTCTTATTATTACATAACTATGGTCCTCTCACATCAATTTGATGCGGAAATTGGACAAATTGTTGGGAACTTAAAAATTATTATGGATGAATGGTCCTCTCACATCAATTTGATGCGGAAATTGGACAAATTGTTGGGAACCTTAAAATTATTATGGATGAAGTAGGTCAAGGGTCATCAATTTTGTTATAATTGATAGAGTTGATTCACACAAGCTTCATAGATCTCCCAAATAAATCATTTTATAAATATTCCAAGTTATGATGTCATATTTATTTAGTCCCAAATGCTTTTATTGACATCATAATTATGTGGATCAAGTATCTTGGTTTTTTTATGTTTTCTGTCAATAATTAGTAAGCTATGTCAAATAGTTAGTATAGGTAGTTAGCTAGTTATAAAACAAACTTAAAGACATATTTGGTAAATAGTAAGAAGGTTGATAGTTTGTTTTGCAATGGCATGTGGTTCGATTTCCTTTATGACAGATTATAGAGGTTCATGCGATAAATTTTATCTATAATGTTATAGAAGCTAATTTTAAATAAATATATATATATATAATTTTTATTTTTTATTTTTTTTATTCAGTACATGGTGAGTACATGGTGTGGTATTAATAAATTTGAAAAAAAAAATAATGGATAGAATTTTATACAAAAGGCATGTAATGTGGAGAAAAAAATATGTTATGATGTTCCATAGAAAATTAAGATATTGGCTAGTGAAGACAACTATTATTAGGTATTTGACCTAAAATCCAACTTGCAACCAACGAATGAATGATTCTTCTTTGATTTAAATCTTTTTCAATTTGCTAAATTGGATATCAACTTAAAGCTCTCTAAACTCTAAATAAATAAATAAAAGAATAAAGAAGAATCACTTTGCATTGAGAAAGAGATGAGAATCACATTTAGATGCTTTGTCAATTTGACACATTTAAACTCTTTTGATATCAATAAACTTCTTTCATATACCTTTTCCATCACCATGTACTATGTGTACTCCATATGTCATGGATTCCTCGTATTTCTTGGAATGTTTTTGGTGATGTCCATTAACAATCTAATTCATAATATATTTAAATGACATTATTTTGTTATGTGTTACTAACAAAAATATTTGAAAAAACAAGTGTTGTCATGTCATGACTTTATAGGTGTTTACAAACGAAAAAATAAATTAAAAATTAGCTAGATAAAACATCTCTTGTATCATTTGTTCTTTACTATAAACACTTTCTCATGAGTAGTTTTTTTTATATGTCCATATTCAATTGTAATTTCTGAAAACTTATATATCAATATTATAATTGTGCTTCTTAAATGTTTTGATTCCTTATGTCTATGAGTATTTACTCCCTCTACTTTCAAAACACATAGGCATTTCACAAATTCCAGAACCATTATAGGAGGTCATCATCAAATAGTGGACCAATCCTCAAATACGATCATTCTAATTCTAATATTTTTATGGTTCTAATTAACAACATTAAATTGAAAACCTCCCTTAAATTACTCCGGCATTCCCATTCACCCATTTAGAGAGTATGTTAGTTATAATAGTAAGTGATGTTTTACATAGTTTTCTTCCAACAAGATGGCTATAAATATTTGAAATGAATGTGCAACCCAACTCGTAAATTATTAAATGCATGTCTCAATCTAAGAGGACATGTTTCATTAGGATACAAGGTGATATGATATACATAAATATATGAAATGAACTTGGCTCCTTGATCAATTTCTAACCTTATCTCGTAATAAATTACAAAATAGTAATGTCAAAGTTTTAATATTGAGGATGAGTCTATAATGTAATATTTGTGTGTGATTCAATTAAGTCCCAAATGTAAAATTATTAAGTTAATAATTAGACAAGATCAATCTTTTTTTGGTGTAAATTCTTATCCAAATTTGGTAGAAATTTTGTCAAAAGTTATAGTTTCACTTGATTGATGAGAACTTTGGCTATGGAAATTTGTTCTTAAGGGTTTTGGACTATTTTAAGACGACCCATATCATTGAAATTTTGAAAAAATGAGTTATTGAGGCAGAAATTTACCTCGTTGAAATGTGAAAAACAATTGTTGGAAAGTTGGTTGTCATTGATGCCAACCCTGGAAGAAGTCTAAAAGCCTCTAGAAGTGATGGGTGTATTTGAAGAAGTCTCCAAAGTGGTCCCCTTGTGTCATATCTTTAAGCATGGCCCTCACGGGAAGATGCTTTGAAGAAGTGTACAAGAAGCCCTGAAAAATATGGTTAAGTATGGTTAAGTCGTTAAGAATCCCTAGAGGTGTGGTCATGAAGCTCGAAGTTAATTGAATAAAAAGAACATGAAGGACATTGAAAATACATGCAAAACCCTCACAGATGTATATTCCTCATCATTTTGTTTCCAACGGTAGGTGGTACACCACGTGGTTCCTTACGGTTGAGAAGTTATGCCCTCCTAAAGATGAATCCCCGAAGTATGGTTAAAAAGCCCCTAAAAGGTTGCAACAAGAAGTTATAAGTCAACCCCAAAATTAGGAAAAGGAGAAAATTCGTTGCAAAAGAGAAGTTACAGGTCGGCTCAAAGATCAAGTAAAGTTTCATGGAAGGGTATAAATACACATCAAGAACCTCTTATTTTACATCCAAGCAAGTGTGTGTTTGTCAAATGGAGCTAGCATAAGTGTGTCTGCACTTATTCTAGGAGGATTAGTGATCTCAGCAAAGTGAATCTGGCCTAGGAGAAAGGAGGCCGAGGAGAGCGAAGTGTACGGAGGTGACTGTACTAATTTTATGAGGTTATGCGTGGTTTGCAAAAGGGTGAAGCACATATATATGCAGGTTGCACACAAACAAATTTTGTATAGGGTATATGTGGATTGCAGTGGAGAAAAGCCTGGGTGTCCGCAAGTTGACAGTGGATGAATTACATGTCTGAGAAAAGTTTTAAGGTGTTATTCTCTTAATGTTGAAGTTGAGGAAGGTATGATGGTGTGAGATCTTATGCTCCGGGTTTTCACAAAATGAAAGGTATGTTTTCTATATCTTTTGAGGCTTGTAGCTTGGAGGTTATGGCATATGCTTGAAGCATATCTTGGAGGTTATGGCATATGCTTTAAGGCATATCATGGATGGTTTGGAACATGCTTAAGGCACATCTTAGCACATGTTTTGGATTGTATCTTGGATATTTTGGTACATGGTTTAAGGCATATCTTGGTACATGGTTTGAGGCATATCATGGATGATTTGGAACATGCTTGAGGCATAATTTGGCACATGTTTTAATGCATATCTTGGTGATATTGGATATATGATTTGGGGGATATTATTGGTGATCTTGGCATAAGATTTATGTGGTTGAACCAGTTTTGATGATGATGATGTATTAATATCAGTGACAGTAATAGTGACAGGTTGTTGATGATGATGTATCATTATTAGTGACAGAAATAATGACAGGTTGATGATCATGATGTATCAGTTTCAGTGACAACAATAGTGACAAGTTGATTCTTTCACTTATATTTTCGAGAGGAAGGAAGGGGCAAGGAGAGGAGTAACTGAAGCCTCCTTCCAGTTGGTGCTGGAAAATATAGGAAGTTGTAGCTTCCTTTAGGTCGGAGTGTGTACATAGGAGGTTTGTGCCTCCTTACGGTTGGTACTGGAGAATCTAGGGAGTTGGATATTCCTTCGGGTTGGATCTTGTAAACTACGGGGTTGGATCCTCCTTCCAATTGGTGTTGGGGAATCTTGGAAGTTGGTGCTTCTTGTGGATGTAATATTCAAGATATATATTAAAAAGCATTATGTGGTTTTCTACCATTTGGGTTTCCACGTAAAACTCTTGTGTATAGTGTATTTGTGGTTATATGTTGATGATATATTGAATGCAATCATAAGTGATAAAGTGTTGATATCATATGTGATAAATTATTGATAACTTAATGTTTACATGTTATGGGAAAATTATAAAAAGTGTTCAATACTTAATCACACCCCCCCCCCCCCCACTCTCAGTATTGGTGAATAATCCAACAACAACAACATCAAAAACTCATTGGACATGTTGAGTTTTTCCACTTATTAACTTGTTCCTATGCAAAATAGAAAGGAAGTATTTAAAGTAGTGTAAAAAAATAGGAGATTAAGAACATTACAACTTGGTTTGAGAAGGAGTTGAAGAAAGATGGGAGAGAAGAGTTACAAAGATTTAGCTAAGAGATTATTAGAAAATATGGGAATACTAGTCCCTATTAACATATGACTTCAATAAAAATTGAGTAAGACAAGAGGTCCCAAATAGAATCAAATATAAGGGCATGCAATAATTTTTGGTATTCATAATCAATATGAGATCTCAAAGTGTAAAGATTTCAAAATAGATATAAATATATATAATGGATCTTGTAATAAATTGAATGAGAGAAAATGAAGTGTGATTTCAAATTTAGCTCTCTATTTCATAACTTACATATATGTTAATCGTGATTTTGTACTATGTTGTCATTGATTTCAAAGGGTTGATGTCAAGTATTTTCATAGTGATGTGTTTGTATCATTGATATATTGATTATTGGTTATATGGTCATTGTTGTAATTGTTGTCAAAAGGTTGATGTCAAGTGGTATCATAATGATGTGTTGATATTAAAGGGAGTTATATCATTGATGTCATGGCATGGTTGATAGGAAGAACCAAATGGATAAACTCCAAAGTGGTCCCCTTATGGTTAAATCCCTCACTGGAATATGCTCTTGGATAAAATTCTCAAAATGGTCCCCTTATGGTGAAATCCCTCATGAGAAGACACTTTGTGAAGTACAAATGGTTAGGTGGTTGAGTATCCCAATAGTGTGGTTAGGGTACCCAATTTTGATTAAGTAATAATGTAATTAAGATCAGTGAATTTTCTGGAGAAACTATTCCATATGGATAGTATATGTCATGTTGTTTCCAGTGAAATGTGGAACGTCGCATAAATCATCATGGTTAGAGATTTATGGCCATGTGAAATTGGAGAACCCACATGAGTTATCTAGAAGCCCCTAGAAGGTCAAAGAAGTCAATTTTTTCTAGAAGCTCCTAGAATAAGTTGACCAGGCAAAGTGGTTAGTCATGGATTAAGTGATTTCAACAAGAAAACAATTAAAAATAAATTAGTTGCAACTAGAAGTGGAGAGTTTGTTATTTGTGGATAAATTGGTTAATTGGACAAAGTGGTTAAGTGGAAAAAGTGGCTAAGTGGAAAAAGTTGGTTAAGTGGACAAAGTGGCTAAGTGGAAAAAGATGGTTAAGTGGACAAATTGGTTAAGTGGATATTTCTAGAGGAAGCTACTTGGAGAGTATAAATAAGAGAGAATGGGTCTCCAATTTGAATTTCTATTGAGATTATTGAATATATACAAGTGACTAAGGTAACCAAAGGAGATATAATGCCAATTTCAGAGGGAATATGAAGTAAAGAAGGTTGAAATTCAAGGGAGGATAAAGTATTTTGATGATGCTTTCTAAGGTATGTTATTTACAGGTCATCTCACCATTTTCACAATAATTTTTTTTCTAGAATGACTCAGATAGAGAAATATGGAGGATGTTGAGAAAACATATCCAAGTAGCCATGATAAAAATTTTACCTTGTGGATCATTTTAGTTTGGGAGATAAACTCTGTGGAAGATAGGGTTTGTGGCTAGTCCTGAAACTAGTCTAAAACAGGTGTTCCGGATAAAAACGTCATATCGTATTCATAAAAGATTCAAATTAAGTAAGACAAAATGAATTGGTTAACGTATAGTTTGTAGTATGTTTTGCACCATTTTCAGATCCATACAGAAAATATTTTGTGTGTGGCATGCTATACAAGTTCGCTCTCTAGAATAATCTAGAATTCAGCAAGGTCTATCATTTTTTCTATAAATCCTTTTATGGGATATTCCAAGCAGTGAAACTTGGAGAAATTGGATAAAAGACACTGAAGAACATTATGTACCATTTTCATACCTTTATTCATTACATGTACAAAGTTAGGATTGTTTCAAGTTAGGGTTGTTGACTAATCCAAAATTAGTCATGTGAGACTAAAGTAAATTTTGATGAAAATGATAGTCTCTTGTTGTTGAAGTTAAGGAATGTTTGCAGGTCTGTGATAACATACACCATGTATATTATAGATTTACAAATAATATATGGATGATGATATTAATGAGATAGGTTGAGGTGACAGGTTGTGCATAGTTGATGCACCTGTGTTGGTATAGACTGTTGGTACAGTTTGACAGATTTATTTATGTCTACAAGTCGGGTCTTGTACTTGAGGGTTGGATTCCTCACATCTTGGTTGGTGTTGAGATATGCAGGTTGGTTTTTTCATTGAGAGTTGGTTCTCTCTTGGAGTTGGTGCTCTATTTCAGTTGGTGTTGATAAAACCCAAGGATTGTAGCCCATAATACAAAAGAAAATTATACAGATAGTTGGTGTTCCTTGTGTTATGTATTGTGATGGTTCATAGCTCTGTATTGTTAATGTATGTCATTGAGATATATTTACATGCAAGCAACTAATTATGAATGGATGTAATAAGTAATGATGTTGTGAAAGGTGATTTCTAACTAAATTTTTGTGAGAAGTGTAAAATATCCCTCGCATTGATTCACGCTCCCCCCTCTCATTGTGATTGGTGTGTACAACAATTGGTATCAGAGAAGGGCCTCACTATAAGCCTTACAATCTTGGAGGAGATCCATGGACACACAAATGGATGATGAATTTCCAATCTTTGATGAGACAAATTATTCATCATGGAGAACATAAATGAAAGGGTATTTGAAGGCAAAAGGAGAAAGTGTTTGGAAAGGAGCTATTGGTGGATCGGTTCCCTTGAAGAATAAGTCAAATTTTGCAGCTAAAAAGGAAGAAAAGAAGAATTATGCATTATCTCTCAAGACCATTGTCAATGGACTCTCAAGTTATGTCAAATAAATCATGGGACAATGTACTTCTTCCAAGGATCTATGGTTGAAGCTAGAGAAGGTATATCAAGACAAAGAAGACAATTCCATCAAGGACAATGAAGGTAAAGACTCTTCAAAATATTCTAATGATAATACTCCTAGTGAAGTTGAATTTTCTCTTACAAATGAAGAAGAAGATATAGTATAATTTTGTGTAGATGAAGAAGAAGAGTTGTTGAAGTTTAAAGAAAAATATTTATTTGAGTTAGGTGATGTTAGCATGGAAATAGGACATTATTCAATTGCTTATAAGTATCTTGAAAAATGCATTAATGAAGTCCTAGAAAATTACCCAAAGCATGTCATGGAACTAAAGAAAATGCTCAAAGAACAAGAAGAAAGTAAAAGGACTCAATTAGAAGAAAAAGAAGAAGAGATCAAAAGACTAAAGAATGAAATAATTAATCAAGAAAAAGAAAAGAAGAAGGTAGATGATGATCTTAGCAAAATTCTTGAAGTTAATGTCAATCTTAAGACCAAAATTGAATAAGTCAAAAGGATAGAGGAACTACAGAAGAATCAAATAAATGAAAAAGAAGAGTCGTGCCATAAATTGGAAGTTGAAGTTGTTGATCTTAGAAAGAAAGCCGAGAAGTCAAAAAGGTTCATGAACAACTCAACAATTCTGGATGAAATCCTAGATAGCCAAAGATCTCCAACCGATAAGTTAGGTCTTTGATACTACAAGGAAGTTATACATTTTGAAGCTAGCACTTCTAAGAAGCATGAGATAAGTCCTTTATTCTCAAAAGGTGGAAGTAATGTTGCAAATCAACCATCTACACAAAGAAAGGAAAAATTCAAAAGAAAAAAGCAAGGAAGACATCAAGAATCCATCTTCACGCCTCAAAGCAAATTTAGAAGTGAGGCACCTTCATGGTGGACACCAAAACAAAGGTATGAAAATGTTTTTCATGGTCACTGCCACTCATGTAATATGGTCACAAAGATTTGGATTGCATACATTATGCAAGGAAAGATAATGGAAGGTTTCATAACACCCTAAGGTGTTGTAGATGTAATCAAGTGGGGCACGTGGCTTCTCATTGTCACACCATGAGATGCTACAGTTGCAGTGGGTTTGGCCACAAATCCCAGGATTGTTGGAACACAAGAACACGGTCCATGAAGAGTGCTTCATATAGCATGAAAATAAGAACACACAAATATAGGAAGGAAGAAAAGGTTGAAAGGATGGAATCTGAAAGAACCAATACTCAGAGAACATGACACTCTCAGAAATGGATGAAAAAGATTGAACAACTAGAACAGAATGGCATCCATGAGGCAAGCTCAAGCTTGACATTTTATGAAGCATGCGCAGGCTCCTGTGGGAGAATTTGTGTACATACGTGAGGTGACATATAGAAAGTTCATGTACATGCATGAGTTGTATGTGGAATAGGTCGTGTGCCCATGGAAAAATACTCAAGAAGAGGAGTGTATAGATGAGTTGCAACATGGTTTGATTATCTAACTTTATTTATGAAAGGTATGAGATGGTTTGCTTCAAGTTTCATATTATTATGTGTTTGAGGAATATATGGTGATAATATGTGGTTGAGTGTTGAAGAATATGCTTGATGCCTATATTGGATGCATGTTACTAACCCTAGAGTGTGGATTGTGGCATTTTCTATTGAGGAACATTGTTGGTTATGTCAGTGAATTTATGGCACTTTGTTTATGAGATATATCATGATGATTTGATGCTAGCTAGAGATATATCATGGATATATTGAGGGACACTCTTGGTACAGGTTTAGAGGTATTGTTGTTGCATTATACTTGTTGTTTTGAGGCAAATATGTTGTAGTACATGGTTGTTACATATGTGAGATCCATTGACATATCTTATGATGTATTGTTAGAGGCGTATTTGTTGGATGTCTTGGTGCATGCCTTTGGAATGTGGTTGAGCTACATATTGGGACATGTAGTTGATGAGTTTATGAGGTGGTTATGTTGTACATCATTGATGAGTCATAGATTGATCTATGGTTGATGCACTTTCTTTGGTACATGATGTATGGGATGATATAGTTGAGATGCTTGGTTGATATATTGATGGTTAAGATACATGGTTGTGGCACTTGTTCACTGTAGAGGCATATCATGAGTGATATGACACTTGTTTGAGGCATATGGTTGGTACATAGTTGGCATATGGTTGATACACTCCATTGATGATATCTTATGGTATATTGTATGGTATTGATGTACATGGGTGTTGTGCATGGTTGGCACATAGTATGGCACATGATGTACATGGTTGATGTTTTGTTCACGATTCTCTATACATTGTTGACATATCTTTTTCTTCATGATGTATGTTATGGAACGAGTTTTATGCATGGACAATTCCAAGGATCATCATAGGAAGAGTAGATCATTCTTGAGTAGTTGATCTATGTTCTGGTTGAGTAGTAGAATTTGCAGCAGAAGCAAATTGTAGTGGTAGCATATTGTTCTTCTTGTAGAGAAGATATGGGGATACATACCCATGAGGGGAGTTATTCTTCTTCCCATGATTGGTTGCAGTAGCATGATTCCATGAGGAGAGATGATTTGTAGCCATGCCATCAGAATTGCATCAGAGTGATATCCCTTGTCCAAAGGGGGAGAGATTGTTCATATGATGGAGTAGAAGACAGGGGGAGAAGCCCCAAGGAATCCAGATAGGGGGAGCATCCCCAAGGAGAGTTCAGGGAGGGAGAGAATCCCCAAGGAGAAAACAACACTTTGTCATTTATGTCAAAGGGGAAGAGATAGCCACATTGATGTGGAGAGATGTATATCAATGGGAGAATTGCCATGTCCAAGTGTTGTCATCAATGATTGGTGTTGACATCAATGTTGGTGTTGACATCAATGTTGGTGTTGCCATCAATTCCAAAGGGGGAGATTATTGTACCATGTTTTCATTGATTTCAAAGGATTGATGTCAAGTATTTTCATAGTGATTGTTTGTATCATTTATATATTGATTATTGGTTATATGGTCATTGATGTATTTGTTGTCAAAGGGTTTATGTCAAGTGGTGTCATAATAATGTGTTGATATTAATGGGAGTTATATCATTGATTCCATGTTATGTTTGATATGAAGAACCAAATGGATCAACTCCAAAGTGATCCCCTTGTGGTCAAATCCCTCATGGGAAGATGCTCTTGGATAAAGTTCTCAAAGTGGTCCCTGTTGAGGCAAAGATATGAATTATCTTACTGAAGCATTTTTTAATCTTGTCTGGCTAGGACAAGATAGTCGGGAATATCACCCTATGATTTATAGCCTCAAAAATAATTTCCCAATCCACAAGTATTAATTACCAGGTCTTAGGTTGATTTATTAATGAAAAGAATGTTGCAAAAATAAAATAAAATAATTTTTTTTAGTTTTATAAGCATATGCACATTGCAGAAAGTAATTATGGATATTGAAAAGCAAAAGCGACCAAGTCATAAATCCACAAAAATGAGACAGAATAACAATTTGATTTATTTCATTCCAAGAAATAAAAAGTGTTTTTCTCTTTACAAAACCCCTGTGAGGGCATGGACCAAAGTCTAACTTGGAGATCCCCGATGAAAACTATACAAAAGGACTCTGAAAAGAAGTAAAAATTGAACTTTATAATCTGGATCAGCTTTCCATAGACTACTATCAATTTGACTCTACACAATATCCTTTATCAGTTATGAAATTTAATCCATAAATAAACAAGTATACATAGACTATCAAAGATAGATCAACAACTTTAAAACAAGCATCTGAATGATATGTCTTATCTTTGAACCTTTCTTTCTACAGTAGGACTTTGTTATCAAAAAGAGAATTAGGCTCTGAATAACTCAAGAATGAATGAAAACTGAACTATCTCATGTAAACAAAAGAGAAAACCTTAGTCTTTCTTTCTCCTTCTATTATCCCCTTGTTCTTCCTTCTCATTTGTATTTTATGCATTCCAAATAAGTTGAAGTAGTTCAACTACTTTCTTTAGTTAAGCTAACTAAACTTAACAAATTTTATTTTAGGGGAAGTAATAATAACAATAATAGTTAAGGGTCTTTATTTAATAATAACTAAGTAGGTGGGACCCCTTGTGACTCCCCTTTTTTATTCTTTACAAAAATAAACACAATTGAATAATCATTTAAACACATGCCACCTTGTAGCTCCCATAAATACTTTCAAATTTTGAATACTAAATATCACAAATACTTCAAATCATATCCAAAATATGTAAATATTCACATTATCCAAAAAAATAGCTTGTTGTCCAAACAAATTTGCAGACCATTGTCTTCAAAAACTCAATCATAACACATAAATTAAAATCCATATTTGCCACTTTGAGAGGCAAAGTTTCTTCTATCACTGTTGTCCCCTTTGGACTTCCCAGAAGTAGCCTTTGGTTGATTCGAACCTTGAGGCTTAATCTCACTAATAACATGGGAACAATCATCCTTCAGATGCATACGGGAGTGTTATCCACAATTTTGGTCATCGTGATGATGTTATTATAATGTTATAATGATGGAAAATCAAGCTCTTCACTAAGAACACTTTCCTGAGAAAAGTTACTCTTGTCTGCTTCCAGAAATCATATTTTTTAAAGAGGTTCGCAGGCTGCCTATATACTTGCCTGCGAGAATGCCTGATTCTCGTAGGCTGCATTAAGCTAGAGTGTGAGGGGTTCGCACTGTACCTAATTGTCAGGGTGTGAACATCTTCTTAAAGAGGAAAAAGATGAAGTTCTCGAGCCTTCTAGAAGGGAATCTTCGAGAAGAATGAGTTGGCTAAGCGAATGGTTATCTAAGTACTGGTTTTCCTGATATCTTGGGATCATTTCCTATCCAAGTAACTAATCTATATTCTCTTATATATTGAGGAGATTTCTCATGGAAAAGGTTAGAAGAAAGCTAGCAAGAGATTGATTGGAGAATTGTTGAAAGCCTGTGTGAAGGACTGATGCTACAGCAGCTAGAGACACCAGCAAGGTCATCAAAAGTGGTTGATTTTCTTCATGCATGAGCAAGTGTGTGTGTCAGAGCTAGGAGCCATCGAAAGGAGATCTACRACATCAAGGMTYAGGTTGTAAGTTTCACTTTCAATTAATTCAATACAGTAATATGTCCCTTTCCCATAAAGATGATGTCACTTTATTACATAACTCCTTGATCATATGTATAGATTAGCTATTGAATATATTAATTTGCCTTACTTCGATTGGTTTGTACTGTTTTGATCTGAACGGCACAAGATCATTGGAGCGAAGCTTGAAACAACAGAGATATAAGGAAATATTTCATAAGGTATGTCCATAATCCTTACCTCTTAGTTCATTCAATAGGCTAGATCTAGGGAAAGTGTATTATTCTGTCCTGTTTTGTTCTAGATCCAGGTGGATGTAGGGAGATTGGTTTGTGTCTGCACTCACGAATTTATCCTGAAACAGGGAGGACATTGATTTTGAAGAGTCATTTGAAGGAGATGAAAGGGAGGCAACAAATTTACCTTTGTCTTGCACATGGGGAACATCAGTCTTAATCCTTTTGCTAGCATGAGAGGATTGAAAAGGTGAATGCACAGGGGAAATTTGAACATTAGGATTTATAGGTGGAGGAGGAGGCAATGACAAATTGGGCTAGCCATGATGGTGAGAGACTGTCAGATTGACAATATCTTGCCATCCATCATTGACAGGGACTTCTGGTTGCAAGGATACATGAGGAGGCACATGAATACCAAGGATATTTTGAGTTTGGAAGGGAGGTCTCTCTGGTTGGGGTTGAACTATCCCTTGCCCAATCCAATTGAAGAACCCAACTTGAAACAACTGGTTCAACTCCTGAGGGTCAACATAAAAATGAATTGAGAATCTAGGCCTTCTAGGCCCTCTGTTCCAGTTACCTCTTCCTCTATTTTTTCTTCCATGGCTGCCTCTATTGAAGAAACTCATCCTATATGCAAGAATTCATCAATAACTAGCCCTTAACAGACCACACATGACATTCTTCTTGCATGAAACAATTTTTGGCTCAGAAATTGACACAAGACCCATGCAATTCCATCCATAAGAAATCATTTAATAATTTCCAAGTGAGAAGAGGGTGGATAGGGTTCATGGGATATGAGGAGGGATTGTAATGAGCGAAAAAGTGGTAGCATGACAGGGAAAAAATACACGATTACTGCTCAAAAATTCATTAAATAACTAAATTGTGAAATTAAATACCAAAAATTCTGTGTCATATCATTTATCACTATTATATAGAGTTTCAATTTATTTTATAGAACAAGGCGTGTAAAAATGAAATTGGGATCATGAGGGGGGTATAATGAGAGAAAAGGTGATAGTATGAGAGGGAAAAATATGGATATTGTTCATAAAAATAAATCAAATGAAATAACAACCATAACTCTGTTCAGACCTCATAATCCAATAAGCATCCACTTTAAAAACCAAAACCATTTAATTGTCCCTTGTTTTCAGAATGCTCACTGACTTCAAATAAAATACAATTAATATGCCTAGAATACTTCAATTATAGCATCCCTTGCATCTATAAAATATATATACAACAATCATAATAACATTATAACCCCTCAAGCCATAGTATTTCATGTTCCAATGCTAACCTCTTTTCCTTTTAAAACAAAATAGAATATGCACAGTGGTTCCAGCCATCCACATCCAACATTTATTTCTTCAACTCGAATAAGAATAGGCCCAATATTAACCACCAACTGACGAATTTTCAACACTATTTGAAACAATCCACTACATTAAAACTCATAATCGGGCCCCGATTCAATCATACACAAGAGTTTAACAATATAAACAACACAATTCTTGATTCAACAATAGCATTTAACCAATAACATGTAACTCTGAGCTTGATATTCTCATAAATTAAACATGTACAAACTTCCTTTAAAATAGATTCCCAGCAAAAGACAGAGCCAAATAGTGCTCGAGGAGAAACAGAACCAAGTCATGCTCAATAGACCAAAACCAAGTCGTTCTCAACAAACCAGGCATACACATGTGTCTCTTTTACTCTTGACAAGATTGAAATGAGACCAAGATCGTGTTAGGGTTTAGCACAGCAAATGGAAGTAAGAAAAAATAGCTCGACCACGTGAGATAGTCTTTGAGACACAGACAGCTCATGCCCTTTAAAAATTTTATTGAAGAGAGGTAACAAGAGATGGCTCAATCAAGGAAGAGTCTTTGAAGACACAAAGAGCCTGTGCCCTTTTTAAAAAAAATTTACCATAGAGAATTAACAATAGATGGCTCAATCAAGAGGTAATATTCGAAGACAGAGATAGCTCGTACCCTTATAAAATTACCACAAATGCATAACCTTTAACCCAAAATCTTGACAGTGAAGGTTACCAAAACATAACAATCATCCACTCCAACAAAGATGAGAGGAAGCGAATGCTTAAAACACTATGAAGAGAATGCTCGAATGCAACCCGTGGCCAACCAAAACTAAACAACTTCCATTTAAACTTCTCGGTGATGCCCAAGACCCGACTGCACAATGCTTTCCAGCCACAGTGATAATGAAGGAAATTCCATGACAAAAGATAGCTCATGGGTTTGGCCAAAACAAAGAAAGAACACTCAAACTCTTAACAATTGATCCAGGTGGATATCGGTGGCCACCCACCTTTTCCAAGTGGCTCAAAACTGTTTTCTTGCAATTTTGGTAATTTACTATTTTTAGCATTTTTTCGGGTCCTGAACTTCCAAAGCCATTTTGAAGCCCTAAATGACATTTTTTGGGAAAACAAGGAGCAACATGGAACTAAGTTCATGTTGCTCACACAAAAGTTGTAGTTCTCAGATAGATCTTTCCAACGAGCTATTGTGCACCCCAAACGGAGATCGTATGGCAAAGTTACGCCCCTAGGAAGTTGACGTATCAACTACCCCCATCGGGGCCTGCAAACCTTTTGGATTTTCATCTTTCGGGGTTAGGGTTTTGTATTTTCCTTATGTTAAAAAGGCCCTTAGAGCCTCATTGTAATAATCATGTTCTCACTGATGCAAGTAGTTGTCACATCTCTTCTCAGAGATAAGCTCCCACCATTCTAGTGAGTCTTTCACTCTGTATTTTACAGTCTTTGTATATTTTCGCTCATTAATAGAAAATTTTGTATTATTGTATCTATGTGTTTATGGTTGCATCTCTGATACATTTCTGTTATATTATTGGATATCCACGATATCTCTGTGCATTTCTTTATTATATCTCTGCTCTCATTTCGTGCAGAAAATAATCTGGATCAGTGGTGTCAGAGCAAGCTGCTCTTGATCATTTTTCAGTGCATGTCCCCGACGAGGTCCGAGTATAGCAAGTTGGGTCTCGAGATTGTCTCTCTTGAGGACAATCGCTCTTGCACACCCAATAACCCCTCAATGGCAAAAGAAAATAAAAATGACAGAGTAGACGATCCTATCAGTATGTTGCTTGAGCAAGCTCTCATGCAATAGAGGGACGAAATGATGGAGAATTTTTCCCACATCCTTCAACGCCTTCCTATAGCATCAGGTGCATCTTCGTCAAGCAACCACTTTGGAGGCACCTCACCTTTTAAGGTACAGGTCAATTTTGATATTTTCGTATTTGAAGGTCAGATAGATGCAGATGCCCTAGACAAATGGTTAAATCTGTTAAAAGGTTATTTCTCTATTCATAATTTTTCCCACAGGGAAAGGATCACCTTCGCACTTCTTAAAGCTCTCCCCCATGTCAAACATTGGTGGGAAACTTACTGGGACCAAATTTCCATAGAGGAGTCTAGAATATATGGGGTCGAGCCCACTTGGGATTTTTTTGTGGATGCAGTAAAAGAGCAGTATTACCATGTTGGAAACTATGAGGACCAATACATGAGATGGACCACACTGCGGCAAGAGAGGGGCCAAGCAATTCCGGAGTTCACCAATACTTTCCATACCTTGCACACCAAGCTGGGTATAAAGGACTCTGAATGACATTTGGTCCTAAAATACCGCGGGGCTCTACACATATACATCCAAACTGGAACGGACTTTTTGGACATCTCATCACTCTGTTCTTCTTATCGATATGTTGTTAAAATCGAGCAGAAGTTTAAGAACCAGAACAAATGGGAGTCCGTATCTGAAAATCCGCAACAACCAAAGTATGAGAAAGATGGCCCTAACAAACAGCTTCCTGAAAACCAGTCTAAGCCACAGGAAAAGAAGGGTCACGATAAGACAAAGAAGGACACCGAAAATGGTGTGATTTCCACAAAATCCCCTGGCACAACACTGATGAATGTCGCTCAAAATAGTCATCGGTGGCTGAGATCAAAGGCAAGGAGCCTAACCCTGATTCAAAATCTGATTCTGAAAATACTAGTAAAAGACAGATCATCGACGCAGACCCCACTGCTATTGTTGTGACCGCAGCAATTCAATCAGAAGAACCAACAAATACAGAAGAGGCGGAGCACCTTTTTCATTCACAGATGTGGGTGAAGGGGACCCCACTGCATTTTATTGTTGATAGTGGAAGCCAAAAGAACCTCATCTCAACAGAGGTCGTCAAACAATTGGGATTTTTTACAACACCACACCTGCAACCATACAACATCAGGTGGCTTCTCCAAGGACGAGATTTTCATGTCAGCCAGCAGTGTCGATTTTCATACATCATCCAGCCCTTCAAGGATGAGGTATTATGTGATGTTTCCCCACTGGATGTCTGTGATGTTCTCTTGCGCCAACCATATATGTGGAAGTGCCATGATGTTTATGAGTCTCGACCCCGCAATGTCATTATTTCTCTGGGGGGGTCATCTCTACAGAATACCAGAGGTAGTTATGACTATTGTTCCACCTAAAAAGTGTCGCAAGGTAGTATTTCATACTACAAAATTCATCTTCTTCACAATATGTTCAAAAGGGGAACAAAAGGATACTACAACCACTACAGCCTCGACCCAAGCACCTTCTATCCAACAAAAGCAGGTCGACAAGATTGAAACAAAACACAAAGATTCCTTCTGCACACAGTCATCTCAGATAGCTCGACTGGTTGAATAGAGTCAACCCCTCCAACAACAATTTCATGACAAACTTCCACAAACTGAGCAGCACAACGTCTCCAGCAAGGCAAGCAACTCACTAAGATTTAGATTCAGCAAGCACTTTTCCCTCTCCCACGGGCACTCAACATAATGGATACCATTGCTTCCTAAAGAGGGAGGATTGATCTAGGTGGATATCGGTGGCCACCCACCTTTTCCAAGTGGCTCAAAAAAAATTTCTAACAATTTTGGTAATTTACTATTTTTAGCAGTTTTTCGGGTCCTGAACTTTCGGAGTCGTTTTGAAGCCCTAAATGACGTTTTTTGGGAAAATGGGGAGCAACATGTAAGGAAATTCATTTTTTCTCTTACAAAAGTTGCAGTTCTCATATAGTTCTTTCCAACAAGCTATCGTGCACCCCAAACGAAGATCGTATGCCAAATTTACGCCCCTGGGAAGTTGACATATCAACTACCCCCATTGGGGCCTGCAAACCTTTTGGATTTTCATCTTCCAAGGTTAGGGTTTTGGATTTTCCTTATGTTAAAAATGCCCTTAGAGCCTCATTGTAATAATCATCTTCTCACGGATGTGAGTAGCCATCACATCTCTTCTTAGAGATAAGATGCCACCATTCTAGCGAATATTCCACTCTGTATTTTACAGTCTTTGTACATTTTCGCTCATTAATAGAAAATTGTGTATTTTTGTATCTCTGTGCTTATGGTTGTATCTCTGATACATTTTTGTTATATTATTGGATATCCGCAATATCTTTGTGCATTTCTTTATTATATATCCACTCTCATTTTGTGCCAAAAATAATTTGTATCAACAGTTGCATTGCAACCTGAAGGAACGAAACATATCAATCACCGAGATGAAAAGGAGTGACAACAACTTAAAACCAATATTTGTTGTAAAACCCATGCACCAAGAACTCAGAGCTTGCTAAACCATAATCATAATTTTCCACAGAGAACCAGACCAAACCCCAAGCTTACCGAACATGTTTTAAACCAATAAACCAATGCACATGATACATCAAGAATATCCATTCATTTTCTTTAAAACGCCAACAGTCCAGAGTATTCGTAGAAAAACCATAAGCACAACACGTATACATAGTCAAAAACTTAAGAAAAACACAGACCTCATGCAATTCTGAGCCAAAAAATCAATTCATAACACAGAGGAACCATCATGGATAGAAAATAAAGGAATCATACCTGGAAAATATTGCTTGAGGGAAAGAGTTGGACTGTATTTTCTTTCACAGCCAGAAATCGCAGAGCATCCACAACCACCAGAGCCAAAAAACCAAATCCAAGTATGGTTAGGGTGATAGGCTCGAGGATTGTTTGAGTGACGTGCAGTAAATGCACATTGCTTCCTTCCCCAACCCCATTCAATTCAACGTACAAGACAACCCATCCACCATAACATTAACCATTATTTCAAATAAGAATCCCATTACTATATCCATTGCACAGTGCACCACCCCAAGTCATGTCAAAACTTTTAACAACAACCATATGCTATAACATTACCATCTATGCATCATACATAACCTTTAATCAAAACGAATAAGTCTAGCAACTAGGTCTATACACCTTCTTTTGTGTCAATCACATATAACCTTAGGGCTTGTCCATAGTTTTTTTTTCTTTCTTTTTGTTTTAAGCTCCCATATCATCCTTTTGCATGAAATCATATATAAAATAATCAACAATGTTTAATGCATAAACATAACGTCTCTAAAAAATAATCCTTTTATCCATAGTACTGCCATAATTTACGAGTTAACATCAACCATGTAACCATACCACAATAAATAATCATCTTATGTCGTCATAATGATTAGAACCATTACTTGAATCATCAACTGTAGAATACTATGTTGGAATCATTATAACAGTAAACAAAAATATAAGTGAAACACATCTATCATATTGTCACTATTCTACAAGGGGGTACCACCTACTAGTTTATTATTATTATTATTATTATTATTATTATTATTATTATTATTATTATTATTATTATTATTATTATTATTATTATTAATTAATTAATTAATAGAGCTTGGCAATCATTTGCGAACAGTATTCATCATTGTGATTTTAAGCGTCAACAAACTGGCTACTCCATAGGGAAATTTGTTTCCAACAAATTAAGAACTCAGATTGTCTGGTTTCGCAAACCAGGTGAACATTAGATCAAGGAAATAGACATCATAGTGATTATGCAATAGGGGGAAGTGAGTGGTTTAAAGGAAAAAATGATTTGGGATTTTGGGAATAACTCATGGAAAATGTTAGTATGAGGCGATTTATCCATGTATGCATAGTTATTTGATTAATCATAGTGAAAGGATTCTTGGCTTCAAGGAGAAAAAAAATCCTGGTGTGCTCTTTTGAATCTTGGAGCGGAGGGAAGAAAAGGGAAGCAGAAATAGGGATAAAAACCAACTATCTTATCTAACAGTAGTTGAAGTAGATAGAAATTTCAATGATTTATTCAAGGGGGAACATCACGACAGCTATGTAACCTGATTGTTATTGATTAACAATACTTGCATAGTAGCGTCGTTGTGGAAAAATTGATCCAAAATTTTATTTCTAACAAGAAAAGAAGTCAATAAAAGAAATAAAACAACAAAAAGAAATAACAGCAAAGTAAAATCAAAGCAATAAAACAAAACTATAATACAGAAAAAAAATCCATACAACATTTAAAATTTCAAGTTGGTTCCACATAGTGTTTTAAGTGGGAACCATTGGTGCTATAGGAAAACAATCTCTCTTCTAGGTCCTTTAGGATATAGGAATTTGCGTCGAGGACAAAAGTGATCTTAAAAGAACCCAACCATAACTTTAGGAACTTTGAATGCCTTCCTCTATTAGCATGAGCTGAATCCCATAGAAAGACTTTCTCATTAACCTTAAACTTGACAACCTTTGCACTTTTATTGAAATACATTTTAACAATTTGTTGTATTCTCTTTATGTTATCCAAGGAAAACGTCATTTGTTCCTCTAAATCCAAGAGTGCATTTATCCTTTGAGAAATATTGGAAGAATTTAATTCTTGAACCTGTAGCATCATCCTTAGAGACGAAAGTTCCAACTCGGTAGGCAGAATGGATTCTTGGCCATAAACAAGTTGGAAGGGACTGTAACCGGTGCTCACCTTGGTGGTAGTGCGATCTACCCAAAGGGCGTAAGTGAGGAGAGTGTGCCATTGACGAGGATTATCTTCAATGAACCTCTTGATAATTTTAACCAAATTGTTGTTAGTAGACTCAGCTTGCCCATTTCCTTGAGGATAGTAAGCTGATGAGGTAAAATGTTTAACTCCCAGTTTAGCTATAAATTGGGTCAGCTTAGCAAAAATAAAAGTGGGACTGTTGTCTGTAATAATTTCGAAAGGAAGGCCAAATCTGGAAAAAAATATTAGTCTCAAGGAAAGAAATCACTTGTTCATCCTGCGAATGCTTAATGTAAGTTTTAAACCTGTGAAGTAAAGCAATGCATATATATTCTTAAGCAAAACAGAATTTAATCAATGGCTCATACACAGATTACAGAGAGATTTTATGCCGGAAACCCTCAACCGGGAAAACCTTTCTTATATTCATTATCGAATTTCACCATTCACCATACAATATATACAATGTTTTTAGGTATTCAGTAGATACGAAAAACATAATCCCTTAATCCAGGATTAATTTAGTAAACCACTAAAAATAGCAAAAACCGCCCCCAAAAAAAAAAATCGGGGTGTTGCCTCAAGCTAATGCCCGGTGTCGAACATTGTGCGTAACCAAGGGGGGGCATACCTGCCCCCCCTAGGAGCCCCCTATGAAAGAGTTCAGCGCACATGACACAAAGAGCACTACTAGAGGGATCATCTGACGTAGTTGTCGAACCTGATGCACCCACACACACACATGCAAAGAATATAACACATACCCAACATTCTCCCACTTGTTGTTTTCTTTCCATCCAGGGATCCAGGGGACTATATAGTCAACAATCCAGGGAAGCAATGCCCATTGTTACTCTACACCAGGAGAAATTTTGTGTTCTTACAGACTTTGTCAATGAATCTTTAACATTCTTCAAAGTATCAACCTTTTCCAGCAACACCTTCTTTTATTCAACCATGTCTCTCACAAAGTGATACTGAACATCAATATGATTTGTCTTCGAATGATAAGTTGGGTTCTTTGCTAGGAACATTGCACTATGATTGTCACAATCCAATCTCACTGCTTGTTGTACCAACCCAATACCTGACCAAAATCTTTGTAACCATACTACTTCCTTGCTTGCATGAGTGGCTGCCATGTATTCAACTTATGTAGTTGAGAGTGCCACTACAGCCTGTCTTTTGCTCATCCAATTGATTACTCCTCCAAATAAGTTAAACACATACCCACTTTTAGATCTTCTACGATCCAGATCTCCAGCCGAGTCTGCATCAACAAATCCATATATGTCCACCACTCTATCCAATCCTAGTCTTCCTTTGTAGCACAATCCATAACTAGTAGTGCCATGAAGATACCTAAAGACCCTCTTTATTGTTGTCTAATGCCCCTTCCTTGGTTTTGACATATACCTGCTCAAAACTCCCACTGCATGTGCAATGTCCAGTCTAGTACAAACCATTGCATACATCAAACTGCCAACTGCACTGGCATACGGAACATGGGACATG
>JZKD02S1673342.1:319709-342132 GCA_000966675.3 Picea glauca
TACCACATCCTAGGTGATTGCTTCAGACCATATAGTGACTTCTTTAGCTTACAGACCAGCTCTTTCTTTCCCTTCACTACAAAGCCTTATGGATTCTTTATGTAGATTTCTTCTTCCAGATCCCCATGTAGGAATGTTGTCTTCACATCCATCTGTTCCACTTCAAGATCAAAAGAAGCAGTAATAGATAAAAGAAATCTAATAGAAGTTAACTTAGCAACAAGAGAGAAAATCTCACCAAAGTCAATTCCCTCTACATGGGAATAACCTTTTGCTACTAATCGAGCTTTGTATTTCTCCACTTTACCTTGTGCATTAAACTTCTTCTTAAACAACCATTTGCTACCAAAATATTTTCTTCCAGCTCACAACTCAACTATATCCCATGCCTCATTCTTATCCAAGGCATCCATTTCTTCAACCATGGCCTTCTTCCAGAGTTTACTATCCTCTGAATTCACTGCTTCCTTGACAGTTTTGGGATTGTCATCAGTAATAGATAAAGAAAAATTGGAATGGAAATCAGGTGGACTATACCTTTCTGTTTTCCTTTTATCTCTCATTGATCTCCTCAATACTGGGGTATGAGGTTCTTCTTATTCTTCTTCTTCTTATTCTTCTTCTTCTTATACTTCCTCTTCTTCAGATGATTTAGATTTTTCATCATCCAACTCAAGCTCTATTTTCTCAGGTTCGTCTTGCGTTCGTAGGGATTCTTGTTTGGACACATCTTTTACCTCTCTAAAAACAACATCTCAACTGTAAACAGTCTTCTTGGTTTCTGGGTTCTAAAGCTTATAACCTTTCACACCATCTTTATAACCAATAAAGATACACTTTTCATCCTTTTTATCCAGCTTACTCCTATTTTCCTTTGGAACATGTACATAAGCATCACAACCAAACACTCTAATATGTTGAAGAGAGGGTTTCTTTGCAGACCATACCTCGTGTGGAGTTTTATCATCCAACGTTGATGAAGGTGATCGATTGACCAGGTAACATATTGTACCCATTGCCTCTGCCCAGAATTCTTGTCCTAACCTGACATTGTTGAGCATGCTCCTTGTTTTTTCCATTAGTGTCATGTTCATCCTTTCTGCAACTCCATTATGCTGAGGAGTGTATGGAGTAGTCTTCTACCTTTCTATACCACACTTCTTACAGAATTCTTCGAATTCACTTCCGCATAATTCTCCACCATTATCTGTTCTCAATACCTTTATTTTCTTCTCTGTCTGATTTTCTACCAGAGCCTTAAACTCTTTAAATTTATCAAATACCTTAGATTTCTTTCTAAGAAAACAAATCCATGTGTTCATTGAAAAATCATCTATGAATGAAACATAATACACAGATTTACCTAGGGATGGAACAGGAACAGGTCCAAACACATCATTGTGTATCAACTCTAAGATACCCTTTGATCTTGTAGCACCAGATGGTTATCTTACTCGATTATGTTTACCATATATGCAATGTTCACAGAATTCAAAATCCAGAGTGCAATTATACATACCTTCAACCATGCCTTTATCGTGTAGTGTTTGAAGGCCCTTTTCTCCAATATGCCCCGGTCTTTGATGCCATAACATGGTCTTCTTTTCAGGGACAATATTGGTCTTGTCTTCTTTATTTGTCTGCTCAAGGACAAAAAAATTGTTACACCCATTAGTTCTTCCCAACAACTTGTACATATTTCCACACCAAACTCCCCTCATCAACACCATTGTCTCTCGTACCATCTTACAGGTGTTCTTTCCAAATACACTATCCACTCCTACATCATCCAACTTGCTTATAGATATTAGGCTACTGGAAAGTTTTGGAATGTGCAGAACCCCAAGGATTTTTCTAATCCTTCCATATTTTAGCAGCAACTTAACCCTTCCACTTCCTAAGATTTTTGTTGTCAAGTCATCTCCTAGGAATACATCACCACCATCATATTTTTCATATTCAGAGAACCACTCCTTGTGAGGAGTCATATGGTATGATGCACTTGAGTCAATCAACCATACATCACAGTCTGCATGTGTACTTGTAGATGCTAGGTAAACATCACCTCCTTCTTCAGTGGAGGTTTTCGCCTCTGTGGAAGAGGTACTATCAAATCCCTTTGGTTTTTCAATCTTCTTCGACTTGCAATATTTCTTATAATGCCCTATTTTACCACACTTCCAACATTTCCTCAAAGATTTTCCTGGAGACTTATATCTACATGTAGATTTATATCTCCCCCCTGAAGGCTTACCAGGATTCTTGTCTTGGGTATGGCCTCTTACAAATAAATCATTTGTGTTATGACCATCCATGCTTTTCCGCCTCATCTCTTCAGATAACAAGGATGAAACTACATCCTCATACTTCAATGTAGATTGAGTGGTACTACCAATTGCTACAACCAAATTATCCCAAGAGTCTAGCAAAGAACATAACAAAGAAATACACTTATCTTCTTCTGCAATCATAATATTAACAAAGACAAGTTGACTTACCAGAGTATTAAAGGAATTTAGATGTTTTGTCACAGAATCTCCATCTTCCATCCTAAGATGATATGGCTTCTTTCAAAGAAACAGCTTGTTTACCAGGGACTTTGATTCATACAAATTCCCCAACTTATCCCATAGTTCATTGGTTGTAGACTCTCCTGAGACATTCAACAACACTGAATCTGTCAAGCAGAGTCGAATAGTACTCCTTGCTCTTATGTCCAACTTCTCCCAATATTCCTTTGACATACCAGTAGGTGGTGTACTGGTAGTTTGTGTATTGGTAGGTTGTGTACCAGTAGATTGTGTGCTAGTAGACGGTGTACTAGTAGGCTGTGTACCAGGATCCACAGCGATCCATTGTTCTTTGTCTACAAGAAGGTCCTCCATCTTTAGCTTCCATAGCTCAAAGTTTTTACCRTTGAACTTCTCTATCTCGATTCTAGAAGATCTTGTCATTCCTCTTTTTGCACTCAAATCACCACTGCAAAAGCTCCCACTAAACCCAAGTTTATCACAGAAACAAGATAAACTTGATCTATCAAGACTGAGCCAAACCCTCAACAACAAAGGCGTCCCTCTGAAGCCAAAAATGAGCTCTGATACCACATGTAAGTTTTGAACCTGTGAATTAAAGCAATGCATATATATTCTTAAGCAAAATAGAATTTAATCAATGGCTCATACACAGATTACACAGAGATTTTATACCGGAAACCCTCAACTAGGAAAACCTTTCTTATATTCATTATCGAATTTCACCATTCACCATACAATATATATAATGTTTTTAGGTATTCTGTAGATACCAAAACCCTAATCCCTTAATCTGGGATTAATTTAGTAAACTGCTAAAAATAGAAAAAATTGCCCCAAAAAAAAATATTATGGGCGTTACACGTAACCAGGGGGGGCATACCTGCCCCCCCCCCCCGAGGAACCCCCTAGGAAAGCGCCTGACACACATGACACAAAGATCACTACTAGAGGGATTGCCTGATGTAGTTGTCAAACCTGATGCACCCACACACACACATGCAAAGAATATAACACATACCCAACAACTTAAGTTGGACAGCTTCAGTCCATTTCATAAAATAGTATGTGGTTTTCAAGACAAAAAATTACCCTGTTGAAGATGGAGGATTAATAGGACCAATAAAGTCCAAACCCCATTTTGAAAAAGGAAATTCAGGGAGGACAAGCTATAAAGGCATGGCAGAAATACTTTTTTTCCCAACGAACTTCTGGCACTTGTCACAAGATCTTGAAAAATTATAAGAATCACGAAAAATTGAAGGCCAATAGTACCCCTTTCTGATAATCTTAAAATCGGTATTCTTAGAAGAAAATTGGTCACCCACATGAATGAAAAAATTTTAAGATCCATGGGTCTCTTGTAAAAATTTATGTGCTTCCTCATTATTCACACAATGAAGTAACATACCATAGACAAATCTCCTAAATAAGAAGTCTCCTAAAATGGCATATCTGGAAGATTCAAGATGGATCCTTCTCCTTTGATGAGTACCTAATTTATCTAGACATCTCTGATTTTGCAAGTAATACACCAGATCTTTGTACCAGGCATGTTCAACTACAGGAAGGATTTGACTATCAATGTAAAACAGTGTTGACAAAGGATTATCTTATAGTTAAGATTTATGTGGTGAGAGTTTTGTTTTTCAGAAGTTTTTGGAAGAACCACAGTATTCACGATTGTCGACAAACAATCGTGAATACTATGTTTCTTTCAAAAACTTATGAAAAAGGATTATCTTGTTCATCAATTTCTTCACTTGCTTCTACATGCTCAGCTAAGTGAAGGGATAAGTCATGTCCCTTAATGGTTTTAAAATTCATGATATTTAAATCATGACCCTGGAACTTGGCAAGCCAATGTGCAAGCTTCCCTAAAAGATAAGTTTGTGAGAGAAAAAACTTGACAGCAGGTAAAGGGACTTTTACCAGCGTGTGCTTACCTAGGATAAAGTGGTGAAAATTTTCAACAACTTTAACAAGAACGAAGTCATGTTTTTAAATATAAGAATATTTGAATTCATCATCTGACAAGATTTGATTGATGTAAGCTACTGATTTTTTGTTAACTTATTCATCACATTGTATGAGGATAGAAGAAACTACTTCCTCCATGGCATTAGTGTATATAATAAACTCTTTCTCAAAATCTGGCTTCGCCAAAACCAGTGCAGAAATGATTTCCTTCTTGATCCTTACGAAATCATTTTCGATGTCATCAGTCCAAGAATAGGAGCAATATTTCTTAAGAATATTGTGATTTGGTTTGACCATTACAACAAAATCAGGAACAACCTACGGAAAAATTTGATAATAACCATAAAGGCTTGAACCTCCTTTTTGGAAGTAGGGGTAGGAAGATTTAGGATAGCAGCAATCCTTTCGAAATCTATGCTTATTCCTGAATCAAAGACAATGTGCCCAAGGATATTGTCATCGGTAATGTCGAAGATAGACTTAGAAGGATTTAAAGAAATTCTAAATTTCCTGCATCACATGAGAACCTTTCTAAGATGACCAAAATGATATGATCGGTTTTTTGAATATACAGTTAAGTCATCAAGATAAATCTAAATAATTTTTTCGATCAGATCCTCAAAAGTTATTTGCATAGCTCTTTAGAAAGTGGCACCTTCCTTAGATAATCCAAAAGGCATGCGTTCATAAGAAAAAGTGCCCCAACATGTGATAAAAGTGGTTTTATATTTATCTGTCCTTTTTACCTTGATCTGATTGTAACCAGAAAACCCGTCAAGTAAGGACATCATCTATGACCCTGCAACTTGTTGCAAAATCATTTACATACTAGGGAGAGGAAAATGGTCTTTCACACTAGCTATGTTCAATGTGAGAAAATCAACGCATAGTCTGATTTGACGAGTTGTTTTCCAAACGGGAACAAAATTGGAAACCCACTCAGAATACTTAACGGGGAAAATTATCCTAGCCTTCAAGAGTTTTTCCAACTCCTTCTGAATGGTTGCTTCAAGTGCGGGGTTAATGGGTCTTTGTTTTTGCCTAGACAACTTTATGCTCTCCTTGATAGGGATGGCATGTTGTATAAGAGCAGGATCAAAACCATGAATATCCTCATAAGACCAAGAAAAAACATCTTGAAAGTCACGAAGTAACTCAACAAACTTCAATCTTTCTTCATCAGAACATTGGGCACCTATCTTAACATTCTTTGGACAATTGGGTGTCCCAATGTTCAAGTAAATGGTTTCACCCACTTTCCTTTTTGACTCCTCTTCTTTATTTTTTTCTTTTTTGCCTACATCACTCGATGAAAATGAACTTTCTAGAGGAGTCAAGCCTTCGAAATTTTGTTGTCTTCCATGGTTATAATATCCTTGGGCTTATAAGGTTCATTTTTTATGAAAGCATGGATGTTTTCATCACTAGGGAATACCTTCCATGAATCTACATTGTCAGGGATATAAGGACGATACAAAGATTGAAAGGTGCAATCAGGTCTTTGTGGCAGAAGTTGTCGAGTAGGAGAGGTTGCAAAAACAATTAACCTATTAGCCATTGAATTTAGTTCCCTTTTAACATGAGTGATGTTGAATGATAGCAAGTTCGAGATAAGCACCCAAACATTTTGGGTGTAATGTTTCATTAAATTGTTGCTAGAATAATATATCTTACATACAAGTTTTACAACAAGTTCAGAGTCCCCAAAAATTGTAAGGTGACCACAACCTAAATTATAGGCATTTTCAATGCCTAGCAGTAATGCTTCGAATTCAGTGACGTTGTTAGTGCAAAAAATTCTAACCTATAGGAAAAGTTGTGAATTTTACCTACAGGAGAGTATAAGATAATGTCAGCTCTATTTCCTTCATTAAAGCATGAACCATCAAAGTGCATATGCCACATCCCATCCTATAGGTTGATTTGTTCCAAGGTAGTGTTTTCCTCATCGGCAAAGATGGAGTACAGTCCTAGGTCCTCTTTAATATAATTTACATTAGGTTGTGAGATGATTTCTATATAATGTGAAATTATTCCCTCCCTTGGGATTATGATGTTCTTCCCATTCTGAAGAACAGATAAGTATGTCTCGTCGAGTGACAGGTATCCACCTATCAAGGCTTGCCAATCACTTCCAAATATGATTGACTAATTACTCATTGGCATGTCAATTACTTGAATATTAAGGATTTTCCTTATTTCAGGATGCGTGCACAAAACCAAGGTCACGTCCTTGATCTCACCTATGGTCGATTATTGTAAACTATTATAGGAGAGCATGCTTCTGGCATTTTCATTTGTACAAGACAAGCCTATCTCTTCCATAATAATTTTCGACATTACGCTTGGGCTTGTATCGTTGTCAATCAAACAACAATGGGCTATTTTTTCCATAATATTTACAGAAATGAAAAACGAAGGATGTTTTACAGAGTGTCTAAAATTATTTACACCTACTTTATTTACAGTTGAGTCCTATTCATATACATCTTCAGAGAGATTGATTACAATGGAAGTTTTTCCTTCCATGAATATTTTTAGATGCTTTTGTTTCTTAGGGACGACAACCATGTCCAGGAGGGTAGTATCACCTTTAATATTAGCCAATTTATTGAGAAGGTTGTATTTGGAAGAGGTAAGAGGGAAGGTATTTCCTTGATTGTCATGAGTTTTAGTAACTTGTACAGTAGCAGCTGGTGAAGATGAGCTTGGGCTAGAAGAAGTACGAGGGGGATCATATTTTCCTTTCGAAGCATAGGATTTATTCCTAATGTTTATGATCATGACATCATATGGTTTTGCGAAACCTAGAACAACAATGGTAGTTTCAGGCCTTTTGCCAAATATTTTATCTCTGACACTCTTCTTTACCTCACAAGTACTTTCCTCATGGTGTTCCTCGCAAAATTTACACCAACTGCGAAGGATGATGGCGTTAGGATGAAATTTGTTTTCATTAGGATTCCTAAAGGGTGGTGAAGAAGAAGATGAGGCCTCAGGGGTAAGTGAAGGGACATTTCCCTTTCACTCATATGCTATCATTCGATTATTCATGTCTTGTACAAGCTGCAAGAGGGCAGACATGTTCGTTTGTTTAATTGAGTCTCCCTTGGGAAGCCCTGTTCTTTCAAGTTTTTCTTCATACTCTAGACAAGTATGCAGAGCCGAACCCAGATTGTCAATAGCTTTTTCTTCAAGTCTATGATGGTAGGGGGAAGGTAGAGCATTATAGTAATGCATAAAAGAGGCTTGGTTCTAAGGGCGAATAAGTTCAGTAATTTGGTTATATAACTTGGTGAAACGTAATTTGAAATAATTGATAGTCTCACCATCTTTGTACGCAATGTTATTTTATTCCCGTAATTTTTTGGTTGGGCTCTTAGACTGCCCATAAGTCGATTTGAACCAATAAACTAACTCCTCCCAAGTGGAAAGAATCTTTGGAGGAAGATCAAAGAAATTTGTCGTTGCTTTCCCTTCAAGGGAATTAAAAAATAAATGCATACAAGTGTCATTGTCATTGGCTCCTATGTTGTAACAGGCATTAGAAAATGCAACCAATTGTTCATTCGTAGTGACTGTGTTATTTCCTAAAAACCTAGGGAGATTCTTTTTGAATTTTGGAAGTGGATGAGTAGCAGGTGCTAGGTTCAGAGGAGAGGATACATGCCACCGAGTAGTAGTAACATCTTCTTCAAATTGAAAGAGTCCATACTTCTTTATGACCTCAGTGGGGTTGGTACTAGATTGGATAGGGACTTGATGACTATACAAGCTACCAATCACTAATGAGGCTGAATATTGATATGAAGAAGCACCTCTAGTGCCACCAGATCCACCCACAGATGCCATCTTATGAACAATAGGTAAGGGAGAGAAAGACGAACTGGCTGAATCAGACAAAGTTCTCCTTAGAGTACCTTTTTGAGTTGAAAAAACAATGTTTCTTCTTCCTATTTCAGTAATAGGGTTTATCTCAGGTGATAAACCTCTTCTTCTCCTAGAGATGTGAGGGATTAAGGACATGAAAGGAAGATCAAAACTTTAGGAAAAATAAAGCTATGGATGATTCCTAGGCTGTATTTGCATGGCTTCCTAGCGTTCTCGAGAATTTATGTCTTATGCAATCACCACCCATGAGTGTTCAAGCTCAGCCTGGGTATTAGTGGTTTCTAAGATGGTATTGAATAAGGCTAAAGCAATGTTGGTCTGATCTTTAAGACCAGGCTCAATATTGGGTTGCCTTGTAACATGTATTGTCATAAAGAAAAGAAAACGTTCAAATAATCAAAAGAAGAAACATTAAAACATTCAATGATAATGTGAATTCAATCAACCAGAGAGATATGGAAGATCTCCCTAGTATGGCCTCCAAATAAATGTTGAGGCAAAGATATGAATTATCTTACTCAAGCATTTTTTAATCTTGTCCAGCTAAGACAAGATAGTCAGGAATATCACCCTATGATTTATAGCCTCGGAAATAATTTCCCAATCCACAAGTATTAATTACCAGGGCTTAGGTTGATTTATTAATGAAAAGAATGTTGCAAAAATAAAATAAAATTTTAGTTTTTAGTTTTATAAACATATACACATTGCATAAAGTAATTATGGAGATCGAAAAGAAAAAGAAACCAAGTCATAAATCCACACAAATGAGACATAATAGCAATCTAATTTATTTCATTCCAAGAAATCAAAAGTGTTTTTCTCTTTACAAAAACCATGTGACGGAATGAACCAAAGTCTAACTTGGATATCCTCGATGAAAACCATACAAAAGGACTATGAAAAGAAGTAAAAACTGAACTTTATAATATGGATCAGCTTGCCACAAACTGTTGCCAATTTGACTCTGTACAATATCCTTTATCAGCTATGAAATTTAATCCATAAACATACAAGTGTACACAAACTATCAAAGATAGATCAACACCTTTAAAACAAGCATTTGAATGATATGGTTCAGCTTTGAACCTTGTTGTCTACAGTAGGACCCTACTATCAAAAAGAGAATTAGGCTCAGAATAACTCAAGAATGAATGAAAATTGAACTATCTCATGTATACAAAGGAGCAAACCTTAGTATTTATTTCTCCTTCTATTCTCCCCTTGTTCTTCCTTCTCATTTGGATTTTATGCATTCAAATAAGTTGAAGTATTTCAACTACTTTCTTTAGTTAAGTTAATTAAACTTAAATAATTTTAGTTTAGGGGAAGTAATAATAACAATAATAGTTAAGGGTATTTATTTAATAATAACTAAGTAGGTGGGACCCCTTGTGACTCCCTTTTTTTATTCTTTGCAAAAATAAACAAAATTGGATAATCATTTAAACACATTCCTCCTTATAGCTCCCATAAATACTTTCAAAATTTGAATATTAAATATCATAAATATTTCAAATCATATCCAAAATATGTACATATTCACATTATCCAAAAAAATAGCTTGATGTCCAAAACTTTCTACAAACCATTGTCTTCAATAACTCAATCATAACACATGAATTAAAATCCATATTTGCCACTTTCAAAGGCAATCTTTCTTCTATCATTGTTGTCCCCTTTGGACTTCCCAGAAGTAGCCTTTGGTTGATTCGAACCTTGAGGCTTAATTTCACTAATAACATGGGAACAATCGTCCTTCATATGCATATGGGAGGACAGTGATTTTGAAGAGTCATTTGAAGGAGATGAAAGGGAGGCAACAACTTTACCTTTGTCTTGCACATGGGGAACATCATTCTTAAGCCTTTTTCTAGCATGAGAGGATTGAATAGGTGAATTCACATGGGTAATTTGAACATTAGGATTTACAGGTGGAGGAGGCGGCAATGACAATTTGGGCCATTCATGATGGTGAGAGACTACCAGATTAACAATCTCTTTCCATCCATCATTCGTAGGGACTTTTGGTTGCAAGGATACATGAGGAGGCACAAGAATACTAGGGATAATTTGAGGATGGAAGGGAGGTCTCTCTCGTCATGGTTTAACTATCTCTTTCCCAATCCAATTGAAGAACCCAACTTGAAACAGTTGGTTCAACTCCTGGGGGTCAGCCTCAAAATGAATTGAGAATCTAGGCCTTCTAGGCCCTCTGTTCTAGTTACCTCTTCCTCTATTGTTTCTGCCATGGTTGCATATGTTGAAGAAACTCATCTTGTATGCAACAATTCATCGGTAACTATCCCTTAATAGACCATACATTACATTCTGCTTGCATGAAACATTTTTTGGCTCAGAAATTGACACAAGACCCATGCAATTTCATCCATAAGAAGTCATTTAATAATTTCCAAGTGAGCAGGGGGTGGATAGGGTTCATGGGATATGAGGAGGGATTGTAATGAACGGAAAAGTGGTAGCATGACAGGGAAAAAATACACGAGTACTTCTCAACAATTCATTAAATAACTAAATTGTGCAATCAGATACCAAAAATACCATTTTCCACCTATTTTTGTGTCATGTCTTTTATCACTGTTATACAGAGTTTTAATTTATTTTATAGAACAGGGCGTGTAAAAATTAGATTGGGATCATGAGGGGGGTATAATGAGCAAAAAATGATAGTATGAGAGTGGAAAATATGGATATTGTTCATAAAAATAAATCAAATCAAACAACAACCATAACTTTGTTCAGACCTCATAATCCAATAAGCATCCACTTTAAAAACCAAAACCATTTAATTGTCCCTTATTTACAGAATCCTTACTAACTTCAAATAAAAGACAATCGATATGCCCAGAATACTTCAATTATAGCATCCCTTGCATCTATACAATATCTATACAATAGTCATAAAAACATTATAACGCCTTGAGCCATAGTATTTCATGTTCCAATGCTAAACTCTTTTCCTTTTAAAACAAAATAGAATATGCACAGTGATTCCAACCATCCACATCCAACATTTATTTCTTAAACTCAAATAAGAATAGGCCCAGTATTAACCACCAACTGTTGACTTTTCAACACTGTTTGACACAATCCACTCCATTAAAACTCATAATCGAGCCCTGATTCAATCATACACAGGCATTTAACAATATAAACAACACAAGTATTGATTCGACAATATAATTTAACCAATAACATGTCACTCTGAGCCTGAGATTCTCGTAAATTGAACATGTACAGACTTCCTTTAAAAGAGATTCCCAAAAAAATACAGAACCAAATAGTGCTTGAGGAGAAACAGCACCAAGTCGTGCTCGATAGACCAAAACCAAGTCCATCTCAACAAACCAGGCACACACATGTGTCTCTTTTACTCTTGACAGGATTGAAACAAGACTAAGATCATATTAAGGTTTAACACAACAAATGGAAGTAAGAACAAATAGATTGACCACATGAGATAGTATTTGAGACACAGACAGCTTGTGCCCTTCAAAAATTTTATTGCAGATAGGTAACAAGAGAAGGCTCAATCAAGGAAGAGTCTTTGAAGACACAGAGAGTCCGTACCATTTTTTTTTTTAATTATCACAGAGAATTAACGACATATGGCTCAATCAAGAGGTAATCTTCAAAGACAGAGATAACTCGTACCCTTTAAAATTACCACAGATGCATAACCTTTAACCAAAAATATTGATATTGAAGGTTACCAAAACATAACAGTTATCCACTCCAACAGAGACGAGAGGAAGAGAATGCTTAAAATACTCTAAAGAGAATGCTCGAACGCAACCCGTGGCTAACCAAAACTAAACAACTTCCATTTAAAATTATGGGTGATTCCCAAGATCGGACTGTGCAATGATTTCCAACCACAGTGATAGTGAAGGAAATTCCAGGAAAAAGGACAGCTTGGGGGTTCAGCCAGAACAAAGCAAGAACGCTGCAACTCTTAACAGTTGCATTGCAACCCAAAGGAATGAAACATATCAACCACCGAGAAGAAAAGGAGTGACAACAACTTAACACCGAGATTGGTTGTAAAACCCACGCACTCAGAACTCAGAGCTTGCTAAACCATAATCATAATTTTTGTTGGCCCTTGGTTATGGAAGGAAGCGAAGATCGAGGAAGAAAAGGTCAAACGTGAACTGCGCGGAAGACACAGTGATTGTCACTGGGTCTAAGTAAGCAAAAGAGAAGAAAATTCAGAGAGAAGTACGGAAAAGCAAGTTGTTGGATGAGGATATCGAGGATAATAGATCAAAAAGGGAGATGGATTGAGGACAACTCAGCAAGAAGAGAAATCCACCATTGGATGCTTTTGAGCACCACGTGAGAAGGGAAGAAAGACAGGCTGGTGAAGCCCTGAAAAGGCGGGTCAAGTTGACCTAGGGTTTTGGTAATTAGGTTTTTCACACCTAGGTTTCAACCTAAGGTTGTCGGTGAGGGACTATAATGTATAAATAGAGGTCGAGAGGACCTAGGTCGGGTCGTTACTAGTGTTGGGTATTGATATTGATTGTTGTTGGTTGAGATATTATTGTACTATGAGGGAGAGGAGTGTTGAGAGTGACAGCCTTCTGGTATTGTAAGATCTTCAGCTGGGTGTGAAGATCAAGTCCTGCAGCTGGGTGCACAGGAATGTGGGAGATAGAGAGAAGAAGAGATAAGATCTGCTGACTAAGAGCGCAGATCAGAACTGTAAGCTTTCTCAATATATCATAAGCACAGTTCTATGGATGTATCCCTAGAGAGAGGGTGAACCACGTATACTTTTTGTCGTATGTGTGATTGATGCTTGAATCTTTGTCATTGTTATATTTTTATTTGCATTATTGTGTTAGATCAGATTTATAGTTGCGCAGAGTAGATCTAGCTGATAAGAGGTATATGAATGTTGTAGTATTGTTGTATTAGTTCCACTTGATATTCCCCTGGTTGTAGACATCTATGTCCTGCAACCCCCCTCTTAGCTACTTAGAGTGAGACTACATATGCCTCGCATGTGTTGCCGAAAGGGCCAGTAGCTAGGGCTTGTTGGTGCACTCTTGGAGTGAACCCTGGGCCTACCCCTGTGCCAACAAATGGTTATGTTGCCAGGACCGAAATATTTTTAAGGGAATGTCAAGGTGGTTCCCGTCGAAGATAGAAATTCAAAAGTGGATAGAGGATCAAGAGAGGGACTTCACTGAAGCCCAGAACAAGAACCCTAAATTGAGTATTGAATATTGGCTACAAAGATACATATTCATCGACATTCACGAGATCTTCTTTGGAGGAATCCACCAGGAGTTGTTTGAGTGGTTGGCTAGGTTAGCCGATACCTAGTTTGAGATTAGATCTATACCTCCTATGGCTTGGACACTAGTACTGATCCAGAAGGTCAAGAGAGTTGACAACGTTGTATCCAGAGCAGTAGATCATTGGTTTGATAGTACCATTGGAGGGTATATCACCGAATTTGTTGTTGATAGGGTAGAATCATATAGCCAAGCCGAGAGATAATTTTTCAAATGACCTAGAGGAAAAAAATTTCACTTTATGAAGATGAGAATCAAGATGTTGTTGCATGAAAATAACGTCTTGAAGATACAGTAGATTGGCTGGACTTGAAAAGGCTAATGTTCAAAAATTCAGATAGCAACAGCAACACAAAAGTTGGACATACGTGCAGTGGAAGAGTATTCAGAGGGGTTCACCTTGAGAACCTATTTAAGCAAAACTATGGAGAAGAGGGTTTCTACATTGGAGAAGAGGTATATCTAACCGACAAAGAACATTCAGAACCCACTAGAACCCCATAGAACAAAATAAGGGGAAGTTGAAGAACTTCGCCAAAGTGAGCCAGAAACCTCAAGAACTGCGCAGATTATTGAAGTAAGTAACATTAACCCTCCTATTGTTTCAATATCACCAAGCAGCTAGAATAGCCAGAACCACCAGAGTCTTCAGAGTGTTGTTACTAGCAACTAAGCCTATACTCAGACAGGAAGCCTAGGGAACTCTATGGCAGATGAGATGAGGCTCCCTATCTTTAGGGGATATGGATCTGAGGATCCCAATCAACACAGGTTCCTGTGTGAGGCCATGTGGAATATTAAAAGTATCACTAACGAATCCATCAAGAGAACCCAGTTCAGCACTACACTAAGGGACTGTGTGTTGAGCTGGTACATGAAAATTCTCCAAGGATTGGTGCAACCTAAGCCATTGAACAAGATCAAGAATGTGTTAATTACAAAGTTTAAGAAACCTAAGTTGGAGTCATGATGTATTACATAGCTAAAAGAGATCAAAAAAAAGGTAGCAGAACCTGTTTGGGAGTCCAACCAAAGATTCAAGACCCTAACAGGCCGATTAACTTTTTAGATCCCCGATGAACAGAACAAAGAATGGTTCATCGCGGCGTTGTTACCACACATCAGGGTCCATATGATGTAGTAGAAGATTGCATCACAGGCAGAAGCTTTGGAGATCACCATGAAGCTTGAATCAACACCTATGGGAGAATCTAGCTCAGGCATGAGCCGGATCTTGAGCCAACTGACTAGTTTGTCTCTGCAGGTCGAGGATATGAAGAAGGACAAGGGGAAGGACAAAAGAGAAGATATATGGTGTGTAATATGATGATATGAAGGTCATGATAAGGAACACTATCCCTTATTTCATGAGTATTTTGCCTCAGGATCGCCAAGCCCCTTGAAGCAAGTTGACTTGCCCTGGTGTGATGTATGCAGAAATAGGCATCGCCCAGGTGAGTGCTATTACATGCAGAAGTATGTTCAGACACCCACAAACTTGTATTTCACATTTTGTAAATCAGTGGGGCATGATGATCGATATTGTAGATCTTACGATCTCATGCATGAGAGGTCGAGGGACATATACAAGATTCAAGGTGAAGTACAGCAAGAAGGAAACACTCCGCAGTACAACTCTCCAGGGAGAGGAAACTTCAATCCTTGCAGTGGATACAGAGGATGAGGATGAGGAGGAGGTATGGGCTGAGGTCGAGGACAAATAATCTATTATAACTATGTAAAGTGAGGACACTTGGAAAGGGATTGTCAGACTCCTTGGACAACCTGTAGTTATTGTAACTCTTTTGAGCATGTCATAGAAGAATGCCATGTTTTTTTGGCTAAGCTTCAGGAAATACAAGGACCCCATAAGAACCCACAATTGCAACTAATATATGCCAAAACGCACAGAACAAACCCTAGAGTCACTGTTATTACTCGAGGAGGCACTGCTAGAGGAGAAGATAGAACAATCCAAAGAAAGATCGTAGAAGAGTTAGGTATCAAGAAAGTTGTAGAGAAGAATCAGGCTTTTGATGCAAGGAAAGAAAGACAAATATTTGAGGAAGAAAGACAGGAGATCAAGGGAAACCAAGGATCCTCATCTAAAATGCGACTAGAAATAAAATTGTATGGAATTCCTCGAGAATTTGATCAATCGGCTTCATCGAAAGAAGGAAAAGAGGTAAGTAAACTCATCGAATTTTTGTACACTTGTCTTAAGTTAATTCGTGATGAGAATGTTGTGCAAGAGTTACATAACATAATCAGGCAGTATGAGATAGGAAAGGTAGACCCCTTATTGAACAAGGAAGTACACCATATTGGTAAGAAGAGAAGAACAAACAAAGAATTACATTTGAATTCTCAAATAGGAGAGTATGATATAGACTATGTGGTCCTCAACTTAGGGTCGAAGGTCAATGTCATGACAAAGAAAACTTGGGCACTAATGGGAAAAATGAAGTTGATCTATTCCCCTATCAGGCTTTGAATGGCTAATCAACAAGATGTTAGCCCATTTGGACGATTGGAGCATGTCCCTGTGGACATCGACGGAGTTAGGACCTTTGCATATTTTGAGGTAATTGAAATTGTTGATGATAGTTTCCCTTACCCTGCATTGCTAGGAATTGATTGGGCCTTTGACAATTCTACTGTTTTTTATTTAAAGAAAAGATGCATGAAATTTGAAAGAGTTGGCCTTTGGGTCATTGCACCCTTATATCCAGATGAGGGTCCTCGATATACAGAGCCCATCAAAGAAGAAGACCATGCATATGAGATGGAAAACATATATAAATTAACAGCCAGACAGCAAGATTATATCAACCCTATTGTCGATACAAATCTAAGTTGGCGAACTGACAGTGCATGTTCATCAGATTCAGATGAAGCGTTAGAGAACTGGAAGAACCAGATGTATGAAGTATCCACAAGGAGATGTTCTCGACTGATCAGAGAAGTTTGTTGGATTGGTACAACAATAAGTAACTTGCCTACCTTTGATGGTCTGAACCCTCTAGAAAACTTCCTCTCAAATTTTGAAACAAGTGTACCATCACAACAAAGGTTTTTGGCTATGGATGAGGCCCTGAAAGCTACACCAGAAATATGGTGGGGGACGCACAAAATAAATATTATAGACTGGACACAATGTCAAACCTTGATGACAACGCAGTTCTCAGCACAAGTAGGAAGTTGTGAAGTGAGGTACACAGGTCGAAGTTGCCCAAAGGACCATGTGTGAAGTTGCAAATAATCCTGGAGTGACATTCCTCAAGAACAATGGGTACATATATTCATTAACACACTGGACATGACCCCTATTAATTGGTACCTTCAAGCGGAGTTGTGCCTCATCACTGCAGATTGGGAAGGTATGCTTCAGAATTTTGTAACCACTTTTTTGTTTGAAATTGAATTTCCTTCAATAGATCAAGCACTACAAATTATGAGGCAGAAAGTATTTAAGGAGGTATCTAGCCTCCCTTTGGGGAAAGAAGAGGATAAATGGATTGCGCCATTTCAGAAACTACAGGGATGTTACAACATTAATGCCGACGCAGATGATGATCCGAGGAAGGTAAACATTGCTGAGACAGAAGGCCACAGGGATGTGGAAGGACCAGGAGTTGAGTTTCTGTTCATTGGACAGCCGATCAAGATAAAGAAATTCAATATTGGGACAGAGGAGACACCGAAGCTTGCCAATGTCGAAGATTATTGGGATACTGCTACCATTAACAAAATTACAGAATTACTGCACGAGTATCAGGACTTGTTTTCGACCAAGTTCACTGATATGAAGGGTATCAAAGGACCTATGGGAGGGATGAGAATACCTTTGAAACCAAATGCGAAGCTAGTCAAGAAAAGACCCTATAGATTGAACCCGAAATACAAGGAAAAAGTGAAGATTGAGCTCGACAGAATGTTAGAAGCGAGGATTATTGAACTTGTCGAAGAGTCGAAATGGATCAGCCCTATGGTGGTGCAAGAAAAGAAGACAGGAGAGATCAAGATTTGCGTAGATCTTAGGAAGCTGAATGATGCTTGTTTGCATGATCCTTTCCCTACACCATTCACAAACGAAGTGTTGGATAATGTGGGAGGCCAAGAGGTATATTCTTTTACAGATGGGTTTTCAGGATACCATCAGATTTGGATTTCCAAGGAGGACCACCGCAAGACCACATTTGCCACAGAATGGGGATCCTACCAATACACAGTGATGCCATTTGGACTGAAGAATGCCCCAGCCATCTTCTCCAGGGTGGTGGTCGAAGCGTTCAAATAATTTTTGCATAATTTTTTAGAAGCCTATTTTGATGACTAGACTATTTTTCGTTCGCTGAAAAATCATATTGAATGTCTAAGACTAATGTTGGACAAATGCAGGCAGTGTCAAATTTCTTTAAATTTTAAGAAGTTCATCTTCTTCTCACCATTTGGAGTATTATTAGGAGATATTGTATGCAAGCAAGGATTGTTGGTTGATCCATCAAAAATTTCAATTATAGTCGACTTACCGCCTCCTACTTAAGTCAAACAATTGCGCACTATGCTAGGACATATTGGCTATTACGGGAAATTTATCAAAGGATATGCTCATATTACTACACCAATAGAGAAGCTATTAAATAAATACTATCGGTTTGGTTGGAGTGACGAATGCCAGTAGAGCTTTGACACATTGAAACAAAATATGGTGATTGCACCCATTCTAGTCTTTCTAGACTCGAGAAAAGAATTTCATGTGCATTTCGATGCGTCTTCTATTGCATTAGGAGAATTATTGGCACAACCTGGAGAAGGGGAGATCAACCATCCATTAGCATTTGCCAGCAAAAAGCTATCTCCAGCTGAAATCAATTACACTACTACAAAGAGAGAAGGATTAACCATGGTGTACGCGCTGCAAAAATTCCGCCATTACTTACTAGGAGGACACTTTAAAATGTTTACTAATCACTATGCATTGAAGTACCTAGTCAACAAGCCAGTGTTGGGGGGGAGAATATGCAGATGGCTTCTCCTATTTCAAGAATATGATTTTGAGATCATAGTTAAGCCAGGAAGAATGAACAAGGGACCCGACCACCTGTCGAGGTTGGAACATGGCGAAGAACCCACCAGTATGAAGGATACACTACTGGATGCACAGTTGCACTCCATTAGGAAGATGGATGACTACTTCACACACATAGTCCAATTCCTATCAACAGGAATGGCTCCAAGTGAGTATACAATTTCCTAGAAGAAATAGCTAGTGGTGCGCGTTGCAAACTTTTCATTGCTAGCTGCTCAACTATATAATATGGGACCTGATGAGATACTAAGAAGATGTGTGATGGAGGTAGAGCACCCGTTGATCCTCATAGAATCTCATGAAGGCATCATAGGAGGACATTACGCAGGGAAAGAAACTGCACAGAAGGTTCTACGAGCTGGCCTTTGGTGGCCCACTTTAAACAGAGATGCTAAAGAGTATACCAGAGCCTGTGATGTATGCCAGAGATTTGGAAAACCATCTCGAAGAGATGAAATTCCACTAGCACCGCAGATAACCCTACAAGCATTTGAAAAGTGGGCCATTGACTTCGTGGGACCTATAAACCCACCAAGAAAGCACACAGGAGAAAGGTACATTATCACTGTGATAGAATACCTGACTAGATGGGCCAAAGAAAGAGCAGTCAAGGATTGTAGTGCAACTACAGTTGCGCGTTTTATATTTGATAACATAATAACCAGGTTTGGATGCCCTAAAACCCTTATGAGCAATCAAGGCACTCATTTCATCAACAAGACAGTGGAAGCCCTGACTAAATAATTTGCAGTTCACCATCAAAAGAGTACACCTTACCATCCACAAGCAAATGGAACGGTTGAAGCATTCAACAAAATATTGGGGACAACATTGACAAAGATTTGCAGTGTGAATAGGGATGACTGGGATTTAAGAGTACTAGAAGTACTCTGGGCTTATAGAACCACTTGCAAGAAATTAGCAATGCAGACCCCTTTCAATTTGGTTTATGGTCTCGAAGTTGTTGTCCCGATGGAGTACTTGGTACCAAGAATAAGAATTGTTGCATTTACAAACATGGATGATACTGGTGTTGTTCGTGAGAGGCTTGCCCAACTAGTTGAACTAGAAGAAGATAGATTTATTGCAGGATTCCGTCAGCAGGTACAGAAGGAAAGAGAGAAGGCCTATCATGAMAGACACGTCAAGAAGAAGGCATTTAAGCAAGGTGATTTAGTACTGGTGTATGACAGTAAATTTATAAGACATCCAGGGAAGTTYAGAACACATTGGCTTGGACTGTATGAGATCACCTATGTTACAGAAGGAGGAGTTGTGCAGCTGAAGACACTGAATGGAGAATGGAAAGAAGGATTAGTGAATGGGAGTCGACTGAAGTTGTATTATGAAAACCAGTTGCCTCGCAACTCTCAGTAAAAGCAAAGAGAAAAGGGTCTAGGTACCAAGTGTAATTTAAACTAGGTACCAGACATAGAAAAGATAGTCTGCACAAGGATGGGAAGGAGGCATAAAGAAGAAAGCAAACGCCGAACTGCATAATCCAAAGTCGAAGTGAAACGAAAGGATCAGATCTGAATTTCCTCAGGATGAGTCACAGGTGAGTGTTGGGGGCCTGTTAGCCCTTGGTTATGGAAGGAAGCGAAGATCGAGGAAGAAAAGGTCAAACGTGAATTGAGCAGGAGTGACTATCACTGGGTCGAAGTAAGCAAAAGAGAAGAAAAGCCAAAGCAAAGTACGGAAAAGAAATTCATTGGATGAGGAGATCGAGGATGATAGATCAACAAGAAAGATGGATCAAGGAAAACTCAGCAAGTAGAGAAAGCCACCATTGGATTCTTTGGAGCACCACGCGAGAAGGGAGGAAAGACAGGCTAGTGAAGCCCTAAAAAGGCGGGTCAAGTTGACCTAGGGTTTTAGACACCTAGAGTTTTGGGTAATTAGGGTTTTGACACCTAGGTTTCGACCTAAGGCTGTCAGTGAGGGACTATAATGTATAAATAGAGGTCAAGAGATTATACATTATAAGATATTGATTGTTGTTGGTTGAGAGATTATTGTACTATGAAGGAGAGGAGTGATGAGAGTGAGAGCCTTCTAGTATTGTAAGATATTCAGTTGGGTGCGAAGATCAAGTCTTGTAGATGGGTGCGTAGGAAGGTGGGAGACGGAGAGAAGAAGAGAGAAGATCTACTGACTAAGAGCACAGATCAGAACTGTAATATTTATCTCAATATATCATAAGCACAGTTATGTGGACATAGCCCTAGAGAGAGGGTGAACCACGTATACTTTGTGTTGTATGTGTGATTGATGCCTGGATCTTTGTCATTTTTATACTATTATTTTCATTATTGTGTTAGATCAGATTTATAGTTGCATAGAGTAGATCTAGTTAATAAGAGGTATATGAATGTTGCAGTATTGTTGTATTAGTTCCGCTTGATATTCCCCTGGTTGTAGACATCTCTGTCCTACAAACCCCCTCTTAGATGCTTTAGGTGAGACTACGTCTTCTTCGCAGGTGTTGCCGAAAGGGCTAGTAGCTAGGGCTTGTTGGTGTGCTCTTGGAGTGAACCCTGGGTTTTCCCCTATACCAAAAATTTTCCACAGAGAACTAGACCAAAACCCAAGCTCACCAAACATGTTTTAAGCCAATAAACCAATGCACAGGCTACAACAATAATATACGTTCCTTTCCTTTAAAACGCCAACAATCCAGAGTATTCACAGAAAAAACCATAAGAACAACACTGATACACAGTTGAAAACTTAATAAAAACACAAAACTCATGCAATTATGATCCAAAACATCGATTCATAACATAGAGAAACCATCATGGATGGAAAATAAAGGAATCATACCTAGAAAATATTGCTTGAGGGAAAGAGTTGGACTGTGTTTTATTTCACAACCAGAAATTGCGGAGCATCCACAACCACCAGAGCCGAAAGCCAAATGCAAGTATGGCTAGGGTGATAGGCTCGAGGGTTGTTTGAGTGATGTGTAGTAAATTCATGTCACTTCCTTCCCCAACCCCATTCAATTCAATGTACAATCCAACCCATCCACCATAACATTAACCATTAATTCAAACAAAAATGCCATTGCTATATCCATTGCATAGTGCGCCAAACCCAAGTCATGTCAAAAATTTTAACAACAACCATATGCTATAACATTACCATCTATGCCTCATACATAACCTTTAATTAAAGATCATAAGTCTAGCAGCTAGGTCTATACACCTTCTTTTGTGTCAATCACATATAACCTTAGGGCTTGTCCATAGTTTTTTTTTTTCTTTATTTTTGTTTTAAGCTCCCATATCATCCTTTTGCATGAAATCATATATAAAATAATCAACAATGTTTAAATCATAAACATAACACTTGTAAAAAATAATCATGATTTTCGAGTGACCATCAACCATCTAGCCATACCACAACAATCAATCATCTTATGCCACCATAATGATTAGAACCATTACTTGTATCATCAACTGTAGAAGGTTATTGTTAAGCCCTGATATTGGTTCATTACCCCTTAATTGGGGCATATTATATTAGTAATTTTATTTTATTTATGTCGGATTTAGGCCATTAGTTGTAATTATACCTCCTAGTCTCCTATATATACCAAG
>JZKD02S1673342.1:350592-363382 GCA_000966675.3 Picea glauca
ACAAACTTAAAGTGGAAAAACCAGATATATGTTTTATTTAGGAAACCAAATGTACATCAGAAAAGATGGTACAAATAAGTAAGAAAAATTGGAATATCTATAATGTTTTGGATATTGATAGTCAAAATGTTGTTGGAGGCATCCTAGCCCTTTGGAACCCTCAAAATATGGAACTACTCTCAGCAGAAGCTACTAAGCATTATCTGTCAGTAATCATGCAAGTTATAGGGAGTCCAGAGAAGGTTATGTGCACTAATGTTTATGGCCCTCAACTACTGGAAGATAAAAAAAATGATTTTAGACCTAGAAAACCTAATGGATCGAAATAGGAACCCTCATTGGATTTTAGCAGGTGATTTCAATATAATGGCCACTTTGGATGAGAAGAAAGGAGGTATTAGAAGAATGGACAGAGATGCAAAGGTTTTCTCAGCCTTCATAGAAAAAACCAAGCTAGTTGATATCAAAACTAGTAATGGTCAGTTCACATGGAACAACAAAAGAATACTACACCAACAAATAGCTTCAAGAATAGACAGGTTCATAATCTCGGAATAAATATTCATGCAAGGTATAATAATGGAAGGCAACATTCTTCCTTGGGGGGGCCTCAGACCACTAGTCAATTCTATTGGAGGCAAACTTTCAGGTAACCCAAAAAAATAGACCATTCTGGTTCGAGAGTTTATGGATCGAGAACCCAACCTTCAAGGAGAACATCAAGATTTGGTGGAAAGAGAGCATCCAAGAACAGGGGAAAAAATGTTTAAAGTTCAAAGAAGGATAAAACACATAAAAAATAAACTCAATCAGTGGAATAAAGAAGTCTTCGGGAATATTGACTAGGCTAAAAAATATTTACAAGATAAAATTAGTCGGCTCCAGGAACAATGTATCCAAGAAGGCTATAATGAGGAGAGGAAAAAAGAGAAGAACCAATTGAGTCAAGAGTGGGAGACTAGATGTAAACAAGAGGAGATCCTGTGGAGACAGAAATCCAGAGTGCGGTGGTTAAAGGAAGGAGAGAAAAATACAAAGTTCTTCCATAGGTCCACTATAGCAAGAAGAATTCCTAGTAAAATCTTGAAGATCCGTGACCAGTAAGGGATAGAGAGAGAATGCCACTTGGACATTGAAAATACTCTAGTTAATCATTTTTAGAATATAGCTAAAGAACCCAACATGGAAAGAACTGAAGTAATCCATAGAATCTTAAGGCATATCCCTAGAGTGGTTACAAAATATCATAACTTGAATCTAAATAAACCTATTTCTCCTGAATAATTCAACCAAGTGATCCAGGAGATGCCAAATGAAAAGGCCCCAAGCCCATATGGTTTTACTGTGGACTTTTTCAAAGCTTGTTGGGATCTGTATAAATATGATATTTATGGCATAGTGGAAGACTCAAGATGCTCAGCCTCAATCCTAAAAGCCCTAAACTACACCCTGATCACCTTGATACCCAAAGAAAATGAAGCGAGGAATCCAGATAGGTTCAGAATGATCGCCCTTTTCCATGTGGTGTAGAAGAATATATTGAAAATTATCACTAATAGACTAGATCCCCTACTCCCCATTCTGATTTTAAAGGAACATTCAGGCTTTGTGGAGGGAAGGAAAATAATGGATAACATCATTCTAGACCACAAAATAATTCATACTCTAAAAAGTAGGAAAAAATTTGGAATGATAATTCAACTCGATTTTGCCAAATAATATGACAAACTAAGATGGAACTATATGGGAAAAGCAATGGAATCCTTTGGCTTTGACAAGCACTGGATCAAGTGGGTAATGACCCTAGTGTCCATGACTAGTTTCTCATTATTGGTTAACGGAGCCCCAGCTAAACCTTTTTACCCTTCCAGGGGCTTCAGATAAGGAGATCCGTTGTCACCCTTCTTGTTTATCATTATGTTGGTAGGGTTAAGTAGAACCACAAGATCTGCAATGGAAGAAGGAACTATAAAATAACTCACACTGTATGAAGAGTGCCCTACAAAAACACATCAACAATTTGCGGATGACACAATGCTGGACGGAATTCCCACTGTCAAGGAAGCTAGAGCCTACAAGAAGATCCTAGTTGATTTCAAAGAAGCCTTGGGGACATAAATAAACCACTCAAAATCTATGATTTACTTCTTCAACACCAATATTGGTGTTCAAAGGAATCTCTCCAACATCATGGGGTTTGAGAGGAAAACCATGCCCACTAAATATCTAGGTGTGCACCTAACGGACAAGGCAAGTAAATATACTACCTGGGAAGGGATCATCACCAAGCTGCAAGAGAGTATAAAAAGATGGACCTACAGAACCCTTAATTTAGGTGGTTGTTTAATTCTAACAAAGGAAATATTCCAAGCGATCCCAATATACTTAATGTCGTTATTCCCCACCCCAAAAGGGATTTTACAGAAAATCAGAACAATCCAAAGAAACTTCTTATGGAGAGGTGAAAAGGATAAAAAGAAATGGGCTCTAGTGGACTAGGAGAAACTGTGATGGCCAAAGAGAAAAGGGGGTCTTGCTCTACAATACCCACAAGTAACAAATGAAGATTGCAGAGAAAACTTGTGGTGGAGATGGGTTAAAGACAGCTCGGTGTCATGAGCTAGCCTATGGAAAGAAAAATATGCTCCATGTATCAATACTCAGGAGCTAATCAGGTTTGCAGGCACAAGAGAAGGATCAGCCATCTGGACCTTATCTTGGAGGAATAAAAAGTGGATCCAAGATCACAATTTCTGGGAAATCAGGAATGGACAAACAATTCTATTTTGGGATGATGCATGGTAGCAAGAACCCAGGATGGAAAAATAAGACAGAGAAAGGATAAAACAAGAGATGCTTGGGCAAGGTAAAATAAGATTTTTTCAGTATTGGCCCTTGGTTATGTAATAAGGAAGAAAGCAAAGATTAAAGAAGAAGAAACATAAAGTACTAACTACGTGGGAAGCACACAAATCGAGGAAGGGTCAAAGTGGTTAAAGAAGGAACGAAGTAAAGGAAAAGCAATTCGTTGATAGAGAAGATCAAGGAAGACAAAGCAGCAAAGGAGATAGATCATGGAAAACTCAACAAGCAGAAGAAGATACTAATAAGTTCTTTGGAGCACCTCGTGGAGAAGAAGGAAGGACATAATGGCAAATCCCTTAAAACAAAGGTCATGTGGACCTAGGGTTTTGGCACGTAGGGTTTTGGATATAGGGTTTTGACAACTAGACTTTGGTCTAAGGTTGTCCAAGAGTCATGTAATGTATAAATAAAGGTCTATATGAGTTGAGAGGGTTGTTTGTTTTATTGATCATTGGTTGTCATTGTTGAGAAATAGAAGTGTTTTTATGTAAGAGAATTTTGTATTTTGGATCTTCAGTTGGGTGCGAAGATCAACCCTGCAACTGGGTGTGTGGGGAGGGGAGATAGAGAGAAAGAGAGACAAGGATTTGCAGCTAAGTTTGCAGATAGAACTGTATGTTTCCATCTATTATATCAAGAAATGCAGTTCTGTGAACATATCCCTAGGGAGAGGGTGAACCACATAAATCTTGTTGTGTTTTTGGGTTGATGTTATGTTATTTGCTATATGTTATACTGTTATTGAATTGTGGTATTCCCTGTTAAAGATAGGAGGTATAAACTAACTCCACGAAGCTAGTGTAATACAGTTAAAGAACCTCTAGGTTATGTTGCGTTGTTGTTCTGGAAACACTTTTCATTTCCCCTGGTTGTACACACCTGTGTCCTACAACCCCCCTATTGTTACTTTGGGTGAGACTTCATCTGCTTCGCAGGTGTTGCTGAAAGGGCCAGTAGTTAGGGTTTGTTGGTGCATTGTTTGAGTTGAACCCTGGGTTTTCCCTTGTGCCAACAGATGGTTCTGTTGTCGAGACTAGGATCTTCTTGAGGGAATGTCAAGGTGGTTTCCATCGAAGACAGAAATTTAGAACTGGATAGAAGAACAAGAAAGGCACTTCATCATAGCTCAGAACAAGAACCCTAGCCTTAGTAAAGAATACTAGTTGGGAAGATGCATCTTCACTGACGTGCATGAAATTTTCTTTACAGGAGTTCATAAAGATCTATACGAGTGGTTAGCCAGACTAGCAGACACCCAGTTTGAAATCAGATCTAGACCACATGTGGTTTGGACCACGACGTTGATCAAGAAAGTCAAGAGAGTTGATAACGCTATGTCTAGAGCAGTATATCTCTGGTTTGATAGCACTATTGGAGGGTACATTATTGAGTTTTCTATTGACAGAGTGGAATCATATAGTCAAGCAGAGAGATATTTCTTCAAGGGACCTAAAGGAAAGTTTCTACACTTTTTGAAGATGAAGATTAAGATGCTATTGCATGAGAAGAATATCTTGAAGATATAGTAATCAGTTGGATTTTAAAGATAATGTTCAAGAATTCAGATAGCGATAATGACACAGAGGCTGGACACACGTGCAGTGGGATATCATTCAGAGAGGTTCCTCTTACGAACCTATTTAAGTAGAGTTACGGAGATGAAGGATTCTACACTGGAGAAGAGGCAGAGCTATCAGACGAAGAGCATTCAGAACCCGCAAGGGCAAAGGAAGTAGAGACTTAAGAAATTCACCGAGGAGAAACAGAAACTTCAAGTATTGCACCTACTATCAAAGTAAGTAATATTACTCCTCATGTTGTTTTAGCAGCATCAAGTAACCAAAGTAATCAGAGCACCCAGAGCAATTTTACAAGCAGTTTAGTACATACTCAATCGAGAAACCAAGGAAAGTCCATGGAAGATGAAATGAGGCTACCTATTTTTAGGGGAGATGGATCTGAAGATCTTGAACATCATTGGTTCTTATGAGAAGTTGTATGGATCATTAAGCAAGTCACTGACAAAGTTGTTAAGAGAGCTCAGTTTAGTACTAACTTGAGGGATCTCGCCCTGAGCTGGTACATGAAGTTTGTTATAGGATCTGTACAGCCTAAACCGTTGAGTGACATTAAGACTACGTTGAGTGCAGAATTCAAGAAGCCTAATTCGGAGTCACATTGCATTACAGAGTTGAAGGAAATCAAGCAGAAGGTGACTGAACCTATTTGGGAGTTTGATCAGAGGTTTAAGACCTTAACATGTCATTTAAGTTTTTAGATTCCAGATGAACATAATAAGGAATGGTTCATCACTTCCCTCCTGCCACACATTAGAGTTCCTCTGATGCAATAGAAGGTTGCTTCACAGGCTGAAGCATTGGTGATCACCATGAAACTAGAAGCAACCCCTATAGGATAATCTAGTCCAGGTATGAGCCAAATTTTGAATCAATTAACTAGTTTATCTTTATAGGTTGAAGATATGAAGAAGGGCAAAGGAAAAGAGAAAAGAGAAGATATATGGTGTATCAGATGTAAAGCAAAGAGCCATGACAAAGATCACTGTAATTTATTTAATGAATACTCTGCCTCTAGAGCACCTAACCCTTTGAAGAAGGCTACTTTACCATGGTGCGAGGTATGTAGAAATAGGCATCGCCCTGATGAATGTTATTATATGCAAAAATATGTTCAGACACCTACCAATATTTATTTCACATTCTATAAATCTGTGGGGTATGATGAGAAGGATTGTAGATCTTATGACCTAATGCATGAAAGGTCAAGGGATGCATACAGTATTCAAGGAGAAATGCAGTTAAAAGGAAACACTATGCAGTTCAATTCCCCGGAAAGAGGAAACTTCAACCCCCGCGGTAGATTCATAGGAAGAGGACAAGGAGGAGGAATGGGTTGAGTTCTAGGTCAGATCATTTTCTATAACTGCACCTAGCCAGGAAATTTGGAAAGGGATTTCCATAACCCTTGTACTACTTGCAGCTATTGTAATTCATTTGACCATGTCATTGAAGACTGTATTGTATTGTTAGCAAAACTTCAGGAGAGACGAAGTGGAAACCAGCAAGTAGAACTAATATCAGCGAAACCTCGTGGTGAGGATCCCAGATTCATTGTCATCACTAGAGGAGGCGTTGTTACAGGAGAAGACAGGGTGACTCCAGGAAAGACCACAGATGGATCAGGGATCAAAAGAGATTTAGAGAAGACACCATTGTTTGATCCAAGGAAAGAAAAGCATGTTTTTGAAGAAGCAAGAAGAGAATTTGTAGGAGGACATGCTTCTTCATCTAGGGCACAACCAGAGGTAAGGGAATGTGAAATGCCTCCAGCATTTTACCAGTCTACCCTAGCTAGACAAGGGAAAGAGGTAAGAAATCTTATGGACTTCTTGTATACTTGTATCAATTTTATTAAAGATTAAAGAGTTGTGCGGGAACTACAACACCTAATAAGACAGTATGAAATTGGGAGAATAGATCCTCTATTGAGTAGAGTTTTGAAACAAGTATCTAGGAAAAGGAGGACAAGCAAGGAACTACACCTTAGTGATCATATTGGAGACTATGACATAGACTATGTGGTCCTCGACTTGGGATCAGAAGTAAATGTTATGACGAAGTAGACTTGGGCATTGATGGGAAAACCTAAGTTGATTTACTCTCCTATTAGGCTCAGGATGGTTAATCATCAGGTAGTGAGCCCCTTTGGAAGAATAGAGAATGTCCCTGTGGACATCGACGGAGTGAGTACATTTGCATATTTCTAAGTGATTGAGATTGTGGATGATAGATGCCCCTACCCAGCATTGTTAGGAATTGATTGGGCTTTCAACAATTCAACTATTGTTGACCTAAAAAAGAGAAGAATGACATTTGAATGTGATGGCCTTAAGTTCATTCCACCTCTTAACCCCGATGAAGGTCGCAGATACATAGAACTAATAAGAGAAGAAGATTGTTCCTATGAGCTAGAGAACATATATAAACTGACAGCAGGATTATATTAATCCTACAGTAGATGGAAATCTAAGTGGGCGAAGTGAAAGTGCATGCTCATCAAATTCATAAGAAGCATTGGAAAATTGGAAAAATAGAATGTATGAAGTCTTTATGCGGAGGTGTGCTAGATTGACCAAGGTAGTTCACTGGATTGGCATAGAAGTAATCTTCCTACGTTTGATGGCTTGAATAATCTAGAGAAATTTCTATGTGAATTTAAAGGACTTGTACAAGTACAACATAGGTTCTTAGCACTATATGAAGCCTTGAAAGCGACACCAACTATATGGTGGGAAACACACAAGAAGAACATCATGGAGTGGGCACAATGTTGCACCTTTATGACAATTCGCTTTTTAGATCAAGATAAGGGTTGTGAAGTTCGATACACAGGTCATAGTTGTCCTAAGAACCATGTGCGAAGTTGTGAGGAATCCTGGAGCAGCATTCCTAAGGAACAGTGGGTACTAAGTTCATTAACACCTTGGATACTACGCCTATCAACTGGTATCTTCAACAAGAACTGTGCTTAGTCACTCTAGATTGGTATGGTATGACCCAGAACTTTATAGCTATGTTCCTATTCAAAATTCAATACCCTACAGTAGATCAGGCTTTATAAATTGTAAGACAGAAGGTCTTTGAGGAGGCACCTAACTACCCTCTTGACCAAGAAGAAGATGAATGGACTGTGCCTCTTGAGCGGTTACAAGGTTGTTATAATATTAATGTTGATGAGGATGATGACCCTAGGGATGTAAATATTGCAGAAACTCAAGGACAGAGAGACAAAGAAGGACCAAGGATCGAATTACCTTTTATTTGGAAACCTATTAAAATTAAGAAGGTTAATATTGGAACATAGCAGGCACCTAAGTTGGCAAATGTTGGAGATTATTGGGATGATGCTACTATTAGTAAGATTACAGAACTATTGCATGAGTATCAGGACTTGTTTCCAACCAAGTTCTGAGACATGAAGGGCATAAAAGGACCCATGGGAGAAATTAATATTCCTTTGAAACCAGATGCAAGGCCTGTCAAGCAGGGACCTTACAGACTGAATCCTAAGTACAAGAAGAAAGTTAAGATTGAATTGGATAGAATGTTGGAAGAAGGAATCATAGAACCAGTTGAAGAATCTAAATGGATTGGCCCTATGGTGTTCCAAGATAAGAAGTTAGGAGAAATCAGAATCTATGCAGATCTAAGGAAATTGAATGGTGCATGTTTACATGATCCATTTCCTACACCTTTTACTGATGAGGTTCTAGATAATGTAGGACGACAGGAAGTGTATTCATTCACAGATGGATTTTCAGGTTATCACCAGATCAGAATTGCTGAGGACAGACATAAGACCATGTTTTCAACATAATGGGGCTCTTTTCAGTACATTGTGATGCCTTTTGGTTTGAAGAATGTACTAGCCATATTTTCTAGGGTGGTGGTCGAAGCATTTAAGGAATTTTTACACAAGTTTTTGAAAGCATACTTTGATGATTGGACCCTTTTTAGCCTACTGAAAAATCATATTAAATGTTTGAGATTAATGTTAGACAAGTGCATGCAATGTCAGATTGTCCTGAACCTAAAGAAGTGTATTTTATTTTCACCTTTTGGAGTGTTGTTAGGACACATTGTATGTAAGTAGGGGTTGTTGGTAGGTCCTTCCAAGATCATTATCATTGTTGATCTACCTCCTTCTACTTCAGTTAGACAGTTGTGCACTGCATTGGGGCACACTAGGTACTACAGAAAGTTTATTAAGGGCTACGCACAGATAACAACACCTATGGAGAAGCTATTAAAGAAAGATAATAAGTTTTAATGGACAAAGGAATGCCAACAGAGCTTCAACACACTAAACAAGAAAATGGTCACTGCACCTATTTTGGTTTTCGCAGATTGGAGTAAGGAATTCCATGTTCATTACGATGCTTCATCCATTGCATTAGGAGCAGTTTTGACATAACCAGGTGCAGGAGAGATTGACCACCCTATAGCCTTTTCTAGCAGGAATCTTTCTACATCTGAGATAAATTATACTACCACAAAAAGAGAAGGCTTAGCTATGGTATACGCGTTGCATAATTTTAGACACTACTTGTTGGGAAGACATTTTAAGATGTTTACTGATCATTCTACATTGAATTACTTAGTCAACAAGCTAGTGTTGGGGGGAAGAATATGCAAATGGTTATTATTATTCCAAGAATATGACTTTGAGATTGTGGTCAAGCCAGGGAGAATGAATAAGGATCCTGACCACTTATCCAGGTTAGAACATGGAGAGGAACCTACCAGTTTGGATGATACACTACCAGATGCACAGTTGTTGGCCATCGGGAAAGTCGATGATCACTTCTCCGAGATAGTCCAGTTCTTTTCCATAGGAATGGAACCTACCGAATATACAGTTATTTAGAAGAAGCAGTTGGTAGTCCACATTGTATATTTTCAAATTATAGCTGGACAGTTATATAAGATGGGACCAGATGAGATCTTGAGGAGATTCATTATGGAGGCAGAAAGACCAATCATTCTAGCATAATCACATGAAGGCATCGCATGAGGACATTATGCAGGGAAAGAAACAGTGCAAAAGTTTCTCAGAGCTGGCCTTTGGTGGCTCACTTTACATAAGGATGCTAAAGAATACTACAGAGCCTGCGATGTATGCCAAAGGATAGGTAAGCCTTCTAGACGGGAAGAAATTCCTTTAGCCCTCAAATAACCTTACAAGCATTTGAAGAATGGGTTATTGACTTTGTGGGACCTATCAACCCACCAGGAAGGCGCACAGGAGCTCGATACATCATCACTGCTACAGAGTATTTGACCAGATGGGCAGAAGCAAGAGTAGTTAAAGATTGTAGTGAAGCTACAGTTGCGTGATTCATTTTTGAGGATATCATAACCATATTTGGATGCCTGAAGATCCTTATGAGTGATCAAGGTACACACTTCATTAACAAAACTATTGAATCCTTGAATCGGGAGTTCAAAGTTCACCATAAGAAGAGCACTCCATACCACCCATAGGTGAATAGTACAGTCAAATCTTTCAATAAGATTCTAGAGACAGCGCTGACTAAGATTTGCAGTGTCAACAAAGATGATTGGGATTTGAGAATTCCAGCAGTATTATGGGCTTATAGAACTAATTGTAAAAATTTAAACATGCAGACTCCCTTTAAGTTACTTTATGGATTGGAAGCAGTGGTACATATGGAATATTTGGTGCCCAGCTTAAGAATTACATCATTTACAGGTATGGATGACACCGACATTTTTCAAGATAGGCTCACGCAGTTGATAGAATTGGAGGAAGATAGGTTCATTGCAGGATTTCATCAGCAGGTACAAAAAGAGCGAAAAAAGGATTACCATGATAGACATATCAAGAACAAAGCATTCAAACAAGGAGATTTAGTACTAGTATATGACAACAAGTTCATGAAGCATCCAGGGAAGTTCAGGACACGTTGGCTTGGACCATTCGAAGTTGCCTATGTTACAGAAGGAGGAGATGCATAGTTGAAGACACTTAATGGAGAATGGAAGGATAGTTTAGTGAATGGGAGCAGGTTGAAGTTGTATTGTGACAACCAGTTGCCTCACAGCTCTCAGTAAAAACAAAAGAAGAAGGGTCTAGGTGCCAGGTGCAATTGAAATTGGGTACCAGACACAGAAAAGACAGTCTGCACATGATAGGAAGGGACATAGAAGAAAGCACAGGCTGCTCCACGTAGTCTGCAGTCGAAGTAATACAAGAAGTTCAACCCTACAGTGACTCGGGACAAGTCACATGTTAGTGTTGGGGGCCTCTTGGCCCTTGGTTATTTACTAAGGAAGAAAGCAAATATTAAAGAAGAAGAAATAAAAATTATGAACTGTGTGGGAAGAACACAAATTGAGGAAGGGTTGAAGTGGTTAAAGAAGCAGAAAAGAAGGAACGAAGTAAAGGAAAAGCAAGTCGTTGAAAGAGAAGATCAAGGAAGACAATGAATCAAAGGAGATAGATCATGGACAACTCAGCAAGCGGAAGAAGATACTAATAAGTTCTTTGGAGCACCTCGTGAAGAAGAAGGAAGGACAAATTGGCAAAGCCCTTAAAATGTGGGTCATGTGGACCTAGGGTTTTGGCACCTAGGTTTTTGGATCTAGGGTTTTGACACCTAGACTTTGGTCTAAGGTTGTCCAAGAGTCATGTAATGTATAAATAAAGGTCTAGAAGAGTTGAGAGGGTTGTTCGTTTTATTAATCATTGGTTTTTATTATTGAGAAAGAGAAGTGTTTTGTTGTAAGAGCATTATGTATTATGGATCTTCAACTGGGTACGAAGATCAACCTTGTATCTGGGTGCATAGGGAGGGGAGATAGAGAGAGAGAGAGAATGATCTACAGCTAAGTGCATAGATAGAATTGTATGTTCCCATCTATTATATCAAGAAATGTGGTTTTTTGGATGTAGCCCTAGGGAGAGAGTGAACCACATAAATCTTGTTGTTCTTTGTGGTTGATGTTTTGTTATTTGTTATATGTTATACGGTTATTGCATTGTGGTACTCCCTGTTAAAGATAGGAGGTATAAACTAACTCCGTGAAGATAGTGTAAGACTGTTAAATAACCTCTAGGTTATGTTGTGTTGTTTTTCTAGAATCACTTTGCATTTCCTTTGTTTGTAGATACATGTGTCCTGAAACCCCCCTATTGCTACTTCGGGTGAGACTTCATCTGCTTCGCAGGTGTTGCCGAAATGGCCAATAGTTAGGGTTTGTTGGTGCGTTGTTTGAGTTGAACCCTGGGTTTTCCCCTGTGCTAACAGTCGGTACTGGAAACAAAGGGAGGAGATATAAAAATGGCAAAGACAATTTCCAAACTCAAGACAACACTCGGGACACACAACTGGTAAAAGAAATGGAGGAGGAGGTGGGAAAAATGAAGATTTGGTTCTCGTAGGAGGAATACCAACTGATATGGGGGAGGATAGATGGAGGAGAATTATCTCTAAATGAAGCCTAATACTATATAGCGAGTCAAGCCCAGAGAGACATGGAACCTTATTGGGAACGACTTTGGAGTTACCCTCACTGGAAAAAGATTAAATTTTTTAAATGGTTGGTTCTGCAGAAGAAAATATTGACCTGGGAAAACCTTGTAAAAAGAGGATTCCACAGACCTTCAATATGTCACCTCTGCAAAGGCTAGGAGGAAACAACAGACCACCTTCTGGATGAGTGCACCTACGCAACCGAGATCTGGGACTGGGTAGAAATGGGATTTCACCAAAAGGATAGGGTAAAGGGAGATATTAGAGCTACTTTAAAGAACTGGAAGGAATTCTGCAGTGAAAATGAAGTGGTTAACCTATGTTGGGGGTTAACACCTGGAATGGTCATCTGGGAAATCTGGAAAGAAAGAAATAGGAGACTCTTTAGGAATAAAAGTTACCTGATCTCTAAGATCATGGACACTATCAAAACACAAATAAGGGAGACAGTGCAGAGCAGAAACTTTACATGTCAAAAAAACATGACGTCTCCCCAAGACCTTTGAATCCTTCTCTGGTTACAATTGAAAGAATGGAGCCTTAACTTACTTGCCCCTCATGCCCCGCGTATTCTTAGTGATGTTAAGATCTAGTCCCCGCCTCAGATAAGCTTCTTGAAATTGAATTTTGATGGTGCATCCAAAGGAAACCCCGCAAAGGCCGGAGCAGGGGGTGTGTTCAGAGATAGCAGGGGGAATATCATCCGCCTGTATGCAGCTATCATTGGCAGCACCACAAACAATGCAACTGAGTTTAGATATTTGGAACAAGGTCTGGATATTATGATTAGAGAAGGCCTAACAAGTGTCATAGTCGAGGGAGACTCGTCTCTGGTGATCAAAACAACAA
>JZKD02S1673342.1:381984-392867 GCA_000966675.3 Picea glauca
TTCACTTCCCATTCAACATCCCCATCATTCATCCTTCTTTATTTTCTTTCCTTTCCATTCCCTTTCCCCATTCTTTCCATTGCTGAAACACCACTCTTCAGCAACATTTCTCTCATTTTCCCATTGCTGAAACACCACTCTTCAGCAACATTTTCCTCATTTCCCCCATTGTTGAAACACCACTCCTTGGCAACATTTTTCCTCATTTTCCCCATTGCTGAAACACCACTCTTCAGCAACATTTTTCCTCATTTTCTCATTGTTGAAACACCACTCTTCAACAACGTTTTCCCCATTTTTCCCATTGTTGAAACACCACTCTTCAACAACATTTTTCTCATTTTCTCATTACTGAAACACCACTCTTCAACAACATTTTCCTCATTTTCCCCACTGCTAAAACACCATTTCTTCACCAATATTTTCCATTGTTAAAACATCACTCTTCAGTAAACATTTTTCCATTATTTTCCTGTTGTTGAAACACCACTTTTTAAGCATTTCCTGTCAATAAAAACATCTTCTTCAGCTCTTTCGCTCTCACTTMTCCTATTTTCATACTACATTATGTCCTTTCACTACCTTCTCCCATGATTAAACAAACCCTTGATACAATTTCTCTCATAAATCCAAAGTCTCTCCCATGGTTACTGCAGATCTATTATGGACAGGCACTATATTTTTCGAAGTACAAATCAAAGGTAAAGATGAGGTATGTAAACTTTATATGTAAATACAATTGAACTATGGCTAATGAGAAGATCCCGATTCATTATTATCATTCACTTAAAGTCACTATTTTAGCTGTAGTTGGGGAGGGAAATATCGAAATTTTATGCCATCATTTCACATGAACCGACTACCATCACTTCTTTTTACCCATCATTTCATTTTTTTCACCATCATTTGCATGCCTTCATCCGCAAAACTTACTCTTTTTGGGTGCGGTTACTTGACTCTCTGACTGTGCATTCTACTGAGTTGAATAGCTATGGGAGGTCATGTTATACGATACGAACCCTCCATGACAACCCTGCTAGAATTGTATCTAGAAGTCTACCAAATCTTTCAGCAGGCAGGCTGGCTGGGTTATTTTCAGAGGTTCCAGGGATTTGATCAACAATAGGTTCTTCAATCTACTCAGAATCTTTAACAAGACCATTCTATTGTTCAAGGGGTTTGAATTCCAGTCATAGAGGATGATATTGCACAGGTTTTGGGTCTTCCCGTCACTGGCATTTGTTGGTTCAGCCGCAAACACATTATCCTTAATGCCCAGCAGAATTTTCTCTTGCCAAGAGAACAAGTTGAGCCTAAAGGCCCGGGTGTTCAACTTAGCTCGTTGCCACCTCCTTGGCTGAAAGTTGCAGAGTTTGTCAGGCACTACCTTACCTGTGAAGGTCGATACCAGGTAGTTTACCAATCCAACTTTGTCATGTTATCTCATTTACGACATGCTAGACTGGTCAACATTCCTTACTATCTACTCGGATGTCTTAGAAATATGTCGCATTATTGTAAACAGGCTAAAAATCCCACCCTTTCCCTCACCCATCATTGTCTCATTCAATTACTCATCCAAAAGTGTTTTACCCAACAAAACCTGTTGAAATTACTAAAACAACTGAGAGGGGGGGTGAATCAGTTGTAATTGAGCTTAAACAATCTTAAGTCTATTAAAAATTTACTAATCTTTCTTCAAGTGATCATCAACAATATACAGCATATGGACAATAAAATTAAAGAGCATCAGTCACACATAAGGTATACACAGAGACAGATTTTCATGAGGAAACCCATAAAGGGAGAAAACCTCTTCTTCTTCGAAATGATAGGCAGTCTTTTAAGTTCTGTACATCATCTTTAATTGATCACCAACTCAATGTGAGGCTGCTACCTCTGTTTTACAAGCTGCAACTTGTTTGAGAGCACCAACTCTCTGGTTTCTCTAGCACCCACTAGAAGAAAGCACCAACTCTCTAGTTTCTCTAGCACCCACTAGAAGGAAGCACCAACTCTCTATATGTTCCAGCACCAACTGGATGGAAGCACCAACTTCCAGTTACACATGCTCCAACCTGTATAACAGAGAACACTTGTTCTCCCTTACACCACCCTGCCACCCTGGTTTCTCTCGCTGCAACCAGATGGAAGCTACAACTTCCTGTGTTCAAGCTCCCACTTGAACCTATGAGGACAACAGTCCTCCCAAGCACCTCCCAACCTTCCTAGAACATAAATGAACAAATAAACATTCAACTACACAAATAAATCAATTCTTACCAATCTTTCTTTGTTTAGTAAATCTGGTCTTCTACAAACTATTCTTTTGTTCTTCTCTTCCTCTGTCTGTTCAACAGGTCTGCTCTGCATCAACTCGTTCTGTCATTCTGCTCTGCTTCAACTTCTCTTTATCATATTTTTCTCTATTTCATCTCACACTGTGCATATTCTCCATCTCCTCCTACACATTCTATGATTTTCTCTTTCTTCCAGTTTCATTCATTTTTCCATACTGAACAACCAGCCCCACACATTCTGTCTCATTTTATTTTATACACACCTTCACGACAATTGCACTTCGCATTTCCTTAGGCAAAAGAAAGACAATTTTCCGAGCAACTGAAATGCCAACAGATTCTCAATCATGAATCCATTTCACTAACAGATTCGTAATTGAGGGGTTATGTGAGAGAGAACAGTAACCTTCCGATCATATTCCAATTTATCTTCTCCGTTGGATGAACTTTATTGACATTGCCTTTAAATCGGGTTTTGGCATTTCGGCAATCCTATGTTGAGTGTCTCGACACTTCATTTCGCGATCTCCAAAGTTTCGATACAAAACTTTTCTACACTAGCTCCTTCCCCAATATGACTATGGTCATAACCAAGCGCCTATGCAAAAAATGCTTTCGCGATTTCTCATTCGTGAATTTCAACACTATGCTCTGTTGACCCCAAGTCAGCGAAATTTCAATCACTTGCCACATGTCTTGTGATTCAATGGTCCAAATGTGATCTTGATTCAATGGCTACGATTGAATCACGATTTTGCGATTTCGGCATTCTTGTTGCATTGGGTTCTTTGCCTCTCCATGTCGCGATTCACGAAACTCTGATATGGAGTTAGATCAACGGTTCAGATCTGATCTCTATTCAACGGCTGCGATTAAATCGCAATTTCACATATCGCGATATCGGGATTCCTGATGTTAATAAACTTTGACATCTCCAACTCTCAATCCCCGAAACTCCGACATGGAGTTAGATCAACGGTCCAGATCTAAGCTTGATTTAATGGCTGCGATTGAATCACAATTTTGCATATCGCGAAATCAGCATTCTTGTTGCATTGTTTCTTTGACATCTCCAACACACGATCCTCAAAACCCCGACATGGACTGGAATCAACGGTCCAAATTCAACCTTGATCTGACGGCTCAGATTAAGTCGCGATTTCGTATATCGTGATTTTGCGATTCTTGATGTTAATATTTTTTGACCTCTTCAACTCTCGATCCATGAAACTACGACATGGACTGAGATCAATGGTCCAGATTCAACCTTGATCTGATGGCTCAGATTAAGTCGTGATTCTGCATATCACGATTACGCCCGCTTCTCCTTGTACCTTAAAGGACGTGCGGGTTATTCTTGATCCAATGATGGTCGGATCCTACGCTTGGATATAATGCCTGAGATCTGTCCTCCTCTTCAACGATCTCTTCTTGTCTACATTCAGATCTGACGACCCTCGTTCTTTCGGGAATTTTGAATGGATCCAATGATCAGAAATGCTTCTCAAGCTTTACGGGCCTTCGATCATTCGATCAACCTGAACTTATATTTTGTTTGTCTGGTTGTGTTGCCTTCAATCATTCGATCTTCCTGAACTTATCTTTTGTTTTCCTATCTGTTACAAACTTCCTGTACTCATGCCATCAATCCTCTGTACATTCTTCCTGTACTCATGCTACTTGCCATCAATGACAAGCATTCGATGTCTGTTAAATATTTGTCATTCGTTGTCTGTTAAATATTTTCTAACAAAACCCTCTCCTAAACAACTCACCCATAAACCCTCGAGAAGTTGATGAACATCCTGAAAATCCTCATGAAGAGCAACGACAAAACCTTCATGAATTTCCGAAAATACCTATTAATCCGCCTACAGACCCAATTGATCCAATTAACCCTCCTACCATACCAAGTTTGCCCCACAATTTACCAGAATCATCTACCCCTACTGTTCATATCCTTAACGATGATTCTAAAGCAGATAAACTTGATAACCCTCCCTGCCTCATCACTGAGGAAAAACCCACTCGCAAAAGAAAGAAACAAACCACTACTTTTCCTTCATTTTTACCTAAAAAAAGAATGAGGGCTTCAAAAAAAGAAGCCACTACTACCATTACCCTTAACCCCCAACCCATTTTTCTAAAAACCCATACACCTCCACCCTCTCAAATCCCATAATTTTTACATGTTCAACCCACGAGCACTGAAACATAAGAACCAGAGGCCCAAGTTGTTGTGACATCATTTTATTTTCATCAAGTAGTTGTCACACAAGAACCAACTACTCATTCAGTAGTTGTCACACAAGAACCAGCTACTCATTCAGTAGTTGAAACACAAGAACCAACGACAGCTGAAACACAAGAACCAGCTGCTGACTTCATTCCTGAAATACAAGAATCAGATGCCTAGGGTGTTGCAACAGTATCTGTCACACAAGAACCAGCTACTCATTCAGTAGCTGAAACATAAGAACCAGTTATAGCCGTTACACAAGAACCAGCTACAGCTGAAACACAAGAACCAACTGCTGACTTTATGCCTGAAATTCAAGAATCACATGTCCAGGATGCTAAAACACTATTTTTTTTACATCAAATAGTTGAAACACAAGAATCAGTTGGTAATATTGTAGTCACTCCACAAGAACCAGCTACTGAGGTTGTGACCATTACACAAAAACCAGTCACCCCTCCTAATACATTGATGACAGATCAACAACCAGAACCAACAATGGCTTCTCTCTTACAAGAGAATGAGTTTCTAAGATCAGAACTGGAAGCTTACAAGCAAGAGATGGTAATGGAAAAGGAAGCCTATGATAGGGAACTTAATTTGTATACCTTGGCTCGTGTAGTGGCCATGGCAGAGAAAAACACAAAAGATGATCAGTATAGAGAGTATATGTGCAGCAAATGTGGGGATATTTATGATCAAGCAAGCTACAAAGTGGTTCAAATCCCAATGCCTGGAGCTCCCCCTACACCTACGACTTTTGCAGTTAAAAAACAGGAATGCCCTACTGTTACACAAGAACTAGTGGGACCTTCAAAAATTCCAAAAAGCAAAGATAATCTACAGGAACCCTGGCCTATGGAAACTATTAAATCTAAAGCTCTTGTTTTCATTAGTAAAGTTGTTCAAACTCTGCCTATTGATGAATCTGCCCCTCCTGTCAAGATCAGTACCCCTACTCTTGTGGAACAAGCCACTCAGACTCTACCTTGTCCTACCACTTACAATGCTAAAACACAAACTCTGCCTATTGATTAATCTACCCCTCCTGGCAAGATTAGTACCCATACTCTTGTGGAAGAAGCCACTCAGACCCTACCTTAGCCTACCACTTGTGATGCTGAAACACAAACTCAACCATGGAATGAGCAGGTAATAATGGACAAATGGAAAAAGGAGTCTGCTATTACACAGGACAAAAGTTTGCAGGAGAACAGGCTACTTTGGTTGAACCACATCTATTTAAACTAGGAAGATTTGGAGCAAACACACCAAGAATATTGTGCCCATAAGAAGAAGAATGAGGAGTTAAAAAAAAAATTGCTCATGATGTTCGATTTGGTACAAAAATTGTTGGCTACTAGGAAACCATCCTCAAATTACTCTCTTTTTCTTATAGAATGACTTACATTTTTTCAGATTAAATCAATCAAAGAAGGAAGACCCTATGCAGTGCTCAAACCAGAAAATTTTGTTCAAACTTTTGCAGAAGCCTCTACTATTGATTAGCATCTATTATGTGAGGTATATCTTCATAATGAAGCCATTCCTGAGAACATACAACTTAATCGTAACCCTCTTGTTGGTGATATCCAGATTCGGGCACTTGTCTCCTTCCTTACCAACCAGATTACGTGGAAAAATGATTTTCTAGCTGCCAAGCATAATGAAGATAATTGTCTCCTCTAGATATGGCCAGAACCACAGAACGTTGCCACCTTTGTTGCAGAATATTATCAATTTTTGAAGAAACCAAGGATGACTCAATATATACGGCAATTACAGGCAACAGTACTTCAGGATTGTCAACAATTTATTAAATCCATAGAGACTGCCGCCCTAAAATAAAATAACACGTTTTGGCAACAATCTTCTGAGAAAAGGCAGGAGCACAATCCCTTTAGTCCTACCAATCTTGAGACAGCAATATTCTGGGTACCTAGTTACATCAAATGTTTCCAACAATGTGCTAAAAATTGGATAGGTTATCAGTGTCATTTTCCCATTTTGTAGATGCTAGAAGAGAAGTATCAAGTTCATCATAAGTTTCCCAAGAAAGTTGAAGCATCAGCCTAGCAAAGGCTACAACGTGTTCAAGGATTTAGAGCCCCAACAGACAGTACTTTCTACAGCTACTACTTCAGTAATTTGCATGCCCAGAGTCAGTATCCGGATTCTAATTCAGATTAAATTTGCCTGAGGACATGCAACATTTTTAGTTGGGGGGGATGTTAGGACCCTATAATGTACCTTTTTGCTCATACTTTTTGCTATCATCTCATCATTTTCCCACTCATATTTAAGCCTACATTATCTATTTTTCCAAAGATATATAACGTTTCTTCTCTTTTCTATATGTTTAATTTGTTTTACATGTAATTTTACATTACTCTCATACTCAGCCATTAATCAGAAATATATAGTTGCTGAAACAGTTTGAGGACTGTAGTTAATATATCGTTGTTGCTTGAAGATCATGTTGTTGAAACAGTCAAACAGTACGTAAATCCCGTTGTTGAAATAGTTTGTGATTTGTGATGTTGAAACAGCATTTCACATACAGCAGTAACAAGAAAAGATAATTCAAGGAGTTGTTGCACTGGCCACAACACCTGTACCTTAAGCCAGCACCATTACAACCATCGTTGTTGCTTGAAGACCACGTTGCTGAAACAGTCAAACAGTATGCAAATCCTGTTGCTGAAATAGTCTGTGATTTGCGATGCTGAAACAGTATTTCACATACAGCAGTAACAAGAATAGATAAATAAAGAAGTTGTTACACCGGCCGCAACAGCTATACCTCAAGCCAGCACCATTACAACCACTATAACAGCATTTTTCTATGAAAGATCAGAATATCCTATTCCAGCATAGAATATTAGATCAGACTAAGAATAGGATTTGTATGTACACATATAATTTTATGCTTAATTGTATTAAGAAGATTCTCCTCTTTAAATAGGGGAGAAGTCAGCATTAGAGGGGATATTACGAAAGGCTTAGCTAGAAAGGAATTACATAGAAGGAGCGTGTTCACTTTGGATATTGTAACTCGTCACATTTGACAGATGAATAAAAGATCATTCTGAGCATTTCTTCATAGTTCCTTTCATTTCTGGGGAATCTTGTGAGAAGGAGAGGGCCCACCTTCTTCACAAGATTCACCCATTAGTTTTTGTAGTGTGTTAGTATTGTTTTTTATCTATACCTTGTTAAAACTCTATTTTTTTGAAACTCTGTTTCCATTGATTGTTACATTGTTTTCATACAATTCATTCCTAGGTAATTGATAATCATTTTGATTGGTAATTCTGTTTGCAGAATGAGTTTATGAAAGTGTGATAGTCAGAGACAGGTGCTGAAGATTCCTACTTTGGGGAATAGGGTCTTGTTCTCTGTTACAGAATAGTTAGTCTTCGGTAATTGTTAATCATTTTGATTGGTAATTTTGTTTGCAGAATGAGTTTATGAAAGTGTGATAGTCAGAGACAGGTGCTGAAGATTCCTACTTTGGGGAATAGGGTTATGTTCTCTGTTACAGAATAGTTAGTCTTCTTTGCAGTATGCTGAAAGGTTTATTTTTCCTGGGTTGTTGTTTCTTAATGTAATCCAAGATTCTTCTGATAATTATTTCCTTTTGAATCTTAAAACTCTGCAATAGATATATTGTTTTTATTGTAATTCAGAGTAGAACTTCAGTCTGTTCAAAACAAGGTGTGATTAGTGTAACTTTTACTACAGCTTTGGATTTCTTTTGAGATTGAGCACATACAATGTGTGATTGCCTTTGAAATAAACAAACTTCCCTGGGTTGACAATGTATGTAACACTTGATTGTTTTAACTAATAAGCAATTATAGTGACCAACAGTAATAATCATTGGCTCTCGATTTGTCACATTGATGTTGTCTACAGAAGGTGGATTAGAGTCATTAAATAAAATATGAAAGTGGTTGTCATCCCATAAATGACAACTATCCATATACTAATCATCACAATCGGCTTCAAAATCATACAAGGCATATATTTCTTGATTATATTCATCCTTGATGTCTGCCATAAGAAATATATGTTGCATGTTATCCAATGAATCTTGAATACTACCGAAACTATTATTGAGGCCATTTGCAAGGTCATGCAATCTAGCATCCAATGTGTCGTACAATTTGGATTTGAATGCTTCAAGAATTTCCATGAGGGTTTGAGAGGAAATAGTCATCCGATCACCCTATGAACTCTTTGGTCCCACAGTCATCATGAAAAAACCCAAAAAATAGAACAATAACTCACTGCAGAAAATCGCGGCGTTTTCCGGAAAAACCCTGAAAAACTGTTGAATTTAAAATGCTCATAACTTCACTTCCCAGACTCTATTTCAACTGATTTTGTTTTTGAAATTGGGTGAAATTGTGAGAGGAACTTAAATCTATAATTTATTTGGGAAAATTTGGCCTCCAAATGCTACATATATATAATATATATATATATATATTGTGCCATTATCCACGGAAAAAACCCTGAAAATTTGCAGATTTTAAAACTTCAAAATCTGCAAAAATAAAAAATATTTGTCCACAATGTCTACCAAGTAAAGTGATCTGATACCACTTGTTAAGAACCTGGATAGATCTACAAATATAATAACCGCATATACTGAATACACAATAGATCCATAAAGCAAGATAGAAGAAACCACACTTTATTATTACCAAACCCTTGAGGTAAGGCAACACCATACAATGGATCCTATTATGGAAGGGATCATCTCTTGTTCACTTGTCTCTTCGAGAGGGCATCCTCCTATTGAGTTACCACTCCAAATACAATAATTCTCTTCATGTCTCATTACATTGCTTGAACCCCTTTATATAGTGCTACCATCACCTAAGAACATTCTGGAAGAGGAATCTTCTAAAAGTAGAACCTTCTAAGAAGTCCTCTTACATTTATTATATCTAATTACCTATTTATTATATCTAACTACCACAGTGTGTCTTATTTAATAATATAGTGGACCTAGTCCACCTTACATTGAATGACCTCCAATATTATCACTATGGGCCCTCTGGGCCTCCCCACTACCTCTCTAGCTACCTTATATTACATCCCCCTTATGAAGGCGTTGTCCTCAACGCTTGATGTACAACCATATACCAGGGTCCCATGGATAATTGTGGACCATAATGTTGAAAAACACTAGAGAACCAAGGTATCATGTAGAAGGTAAAGCCACCATACTGAAGTAGTCCAACCACCATTGTAAGCCCAGGTCCCATGTCCAATTTCTCATGCGAACTCCTCGTGGAAGATTTTGGAACCCAATAACCAACTCAAAATGATGCTCCAAAGACTGGCATCTATCATGTGGATCCAAATAAGAATATCCATACACATAGTGGAAAAGGGTCATAGCAGAATCTGGAAGGAATAATACCACTGTAGAATATGTAGGATGGGCACTAGTAATAATCATTGGCTTTCGATTTGTCACATTGATGTTGTCTACAAAAGGTGGATTGAGGCCATTTGGAAGGTCATGCAATCTAGCATCCAATGTGTCGTATAATTTGAATTTGAATGCTTCAAGAATTCCCTTGAGTGTTTGAGAGGAAGTAGTCATCTGATCACCCTATGAACTCTTTGGTCCCACAACCATCTTGAAAAAACCCAAAAAATAGAACAATAACTTACTACAGAAAATCGTGATGTTTTCCGGAAAAACCCTGAAAAACTGCTAAATTTAAAATACTCATAACTTCACTTCCCGGACTCCATTTCGGCTGATTTGTTTTTTGAAATTTGGTGAAATTGTGAGAGGAAACTTAGATATTTAATTTTTTTGGGAAAATTCGGCCTCCATATGCTACATAAATAAAAATATAAAAAAAATTGTGCCACCGTCTGCGGAAAAAACCCTGAAAAATTGCAGATTTTAAAACTTCAATATCTTGAGTTCCTGGACTCTATTTTAGACAATTGTTTTTTTCAACTTGGGTGTTTTTCTGATAGGAACTCAGATCTGCAACCGGTTTCTGCAAATTTTTCACATAAATATACCAAAAATTTCTGGAATGTTGCGGCCCTCTGTTTTCTTCTCCGAAAAAAATCTGCAAAAATAAAAAATATTTGCCCACAATGTCTGTCAAGTAAAGTGCTCTAATATCACTTGTCAAGAACCTGAATAGATATAAAAATATAATAACCGCAAATAATGAATACACAATAGATCCATAAAGCAAGATAGAAGAAACCACACTTTATTATTACCAAACCCTTGAGGTAGGGCAACACCATACAATGGATCCTATTATGGAAGGGATCCTCTCATGTTCACTTGCCTC
>JZKD02S1673342.1:420426-463524 GCA_000966675.3 Picea glauca
ATTACTTTTTTTTTTTTGTAAGTGAGTGTAAGAAGTTGTATTATTATAGAAAATTATGATACAAAAAAGGGGGGCATCTTGGTCTGCCTAGAAGGAAACCAGACCAGGATTTCCCAAGTTGCGCGTGTTGATATTTATGAGGGGTGGGATTGGTCTACCACTAGGGGAAACCAAGCCAGTCCTACCATATCCAGTTTGAAAAAAGATAAGAAACACAGTCATAAAAAGAAAAAACTGAAACAACCCACTAGACCTGAGTGGGTAGTAGGTCTGAACTAACCTGACTAAGCCTGGCATTACTGCCATTAGACTAACCATTCACTAGTCCAAGACGATGATGTGTTTCTTTCCTCCATCTGCTTGGCTCTTGTTATCATCCCTCTTGGAGATCGTGCGAGTCTTCTTGATGTGGGTTGGCGCACCACGTCTGTCAGTCGACTTGATGTCCATGTGATGGACATAGCGCAGATAGAGGTGGAACTAAGAAGCCAACCGCTCCATCTTGGATTTCTGGTCCTTCTCGACTTCAACTAACACTTTGGTAATAGTTTCCAGACTACTGAGGCAACTCAGGATTTCATCCAACATTTTCTTTTTTTCCTTGTGATCTTCCTGTCTAGCGTCTTCCATTTCCGAACTCACTTTGTTAATCATCATCTTAGTTAGCCAAGCCATGTCCACCATTTTATGGTAGAGGGTTTCCTTGGGCTGTGTGGCCCCCATATCAGTTACCCAGTCCGCTTCCTATGCCAATGCATCCCATGCTTTGCCTTTGCATTTTTCTTTTATTTCCTTTTCCCATCGGGTAATGGTCGCTTTTCCTTTCGGCGCGACCAGAGTTCGGAAGGTGCCCTCCGCATCTTTTTTCACCTGCTCCATTCTTGACACCCATCGTGGACTGTTCAATACTTCCTTTCCTAGGGGGTTCCTCTTCTTGTGTGTTCACTTAATTCATGCCATCTCGCTTGGCTTGTTGTTGCTCCTTTGTTGTATACTCTGCCTGTACCTTACTTCACATGGAGTCTTCCTTTCCCTGCCCCTGTATTTGTGATAACTCTTGTTGTTTCACTCCTTCTGATTACATTTATTCTTGTTGTCTCTCCTCTTATTGATCTTCCCCTACTGGGAGCTTGTCCTTCCAATCATGTTTTTTCCGCAGTGGTAAGTTCTTCTGTCCTTTTTCCCTGGTGCAGCCTGTATGATCATGATGACTTGGTCTTTATCCCTATGCGGGTCCCTGCCCCTGCTCTCTTGAGATCCGACTTTACCATTGTTTGTACCTGTACTTTGGCATGGTGGATCGAGTCTGGACCATGTCACACCCTCATGCCTTGCGTCATTTGAAGCATGTGGTTTGTCGTCTATACTTTCCCACGTGCTTTCCCCGCTACTCTTAATGTCGAAAGGGCCTTGCTTCTGTATCCCTGTCTGTTGCTTATGTTGATCCTGCATTGTAATTGGTGGCCAAGTGTGAGGCAATCATATCCTACCTGGGTCCTGCGTGCCTGTCGAAGTGCCTTGCGCTACCCTCCTCGATGTGACCTTCCTTGCTTACGCTACCTTCACGGTCTATTGTCTCTAGTTGGATGCAGTTTGTTCTGAGTTGTCCATTTGGGATGTTGGTCCAGGTGGTGTCTAGTTATGGACCTTCCTTGCCAACCCCCTCGTTGGCTAGCCTGTCTGCCACGCCATTTGCTGACCTGTGCACCCAATGCAACTTCACTGTATTCAGAGTTTTCATATGCTCTTGGATTTTATGTAGGCAGTGTGTCAGGCACCAGTGTCTCTGAACCTTGCCCACTTTGGTGCCATTTTGGAGTCTTTTCGCCATGTTGATAACCAGGGTGGAGTCACCTTCCATGATAGTGTTTGTCATCCTTTCGCGATTTAGGATTTCAAGGCCAAGGTCCAGGGCTCCAAATCCGTTGCATTGTTGGTTGAGTTTCCCATACTCCCAGCGTACAGCCGAATGATGTTACCACCATTGTCTTTTATCACCCCTCCCATCCCTATCACTCTTGGGTTTCCTTTTGCCACCCCATCAAAATTCAATTTGAGGAACCCTAATAGGGGGGGGTCCAGTTGTGGTCACCTATTTGGAGTTGCAGTTCCCATACTATCGGTGTGTTGTTGTGCCCGTCTTTTAGGTGGAAAAACTCCAAGATGCGGGAGTCTTGGTCTGTGAGTTGTGTTTTCTCCTTCTTGCAGTTACGGCTCTGCACCGTTTCTTGTATTTGTGAGATTATTATGTCCTTGAGCTTTCCTTCTGGTAGGCTTTCATTCTTGAAGATTATATAGTTCCTTTCTTTCCATATTGCCCAAATGATCATCCTCGATGTTAGATTCCAGTAGAGGTTCACCATTTCATTTTCAATGTAGCTCTCATTCCAATTGTTGATGGTTGCGTTGATGTTACCTATGATCCTATTGGACTGGCGGTAGATGTTTGCCGCCCAATCCCATATCTCTGTTGTGTAACTGCATTCGTCGAGGAGGCGATTGGTTGTTTCCTCTTATGCTTGACATAGGTGGCATCGATATGGACATATAAAACCTCTTTTTCTAAGGTTTTCCCAGGTTAGAATTTGGTTGTGAAGAAGTAGCCATTCGAACATTTTGTTTTTTGGCCATTGAGGGTTGCAACAAATATTTCCCCACTGTTGCACCAAGTCTTCTTGATCCTGGTCTGCGATGTAATATCATGCCTCTTTTAAGTTGAATTCCCCACAATTTTTCCTGCCCCGCCTTAATTGGTCCTCTTCCTCTGAGACTACAATTTTCCTTTTCCCTAGTTTCTCCTCCACCTCTTTCGTTTGTGTTGCGATCTGGTCTCTATTTTGTGGATTGAGTTTGTCCCAGATCCTTCATCTATCGCTACCATTTCTTTGCTTCCAGTAGTGATGGATTTTTGTTTTTCCTTGAGCTGTCATTTCCTGTTGGATCTCCTCCCTGTCCGAAGTTTCCATTATGGGTTCCTGTTGCCATGCGTCCTCCCATAATCTTATTGTTTTACCATTCCTAACTTCCCATAAACTGTGCTTATGGATCCAGTTCTTGTTGTGCCATGAGATATTCCATATGGTTGATCCCTCCCTTGTTCCCATGAACCGAATTCGATCCTATTCATTGATGTTCATGGAATACTTGGCCTTCCAGAGGTTTTCCCATGGTACCAATTTGTCTTTGACCCATCTCCACCAGATCTTTGCCCTGTAGGCTTCGTTGGTTATCTATGGGTCTTGTAACCCCGGGCCTCCTTTGCTTTTTGGTCTACAAACCTTCTCCCAGGCCACTAAGGGCCATTTATTTTTATTTTCAACACCTCGCCATAGGAAATCTCTTTGAATGGATCTAATATTTTGTAATATTCCTTTGGGAGCGGGAAACACTTACATCATGTACGTCGAAATTGCTTGTAGAACCATTTTGTTAAGGATAAGCCTCTCATCTAGGTTGAGAGCTCTGTAGGTCCAATTTTTTACCCTCTCCTGCAGTTTGTTGATCACTCCTTCCCATGTTGCCATTTTTCATGCTATGTCCTTTGGGGGAAATTCCAAAATATTTCGTTGGGAGCATTTTATGCTCAAACCCCAAAAAGTTGGCCAGGTTTCTTTGAATTGCAGGATTAGTGTTGAAGAAATAAATCATGGATTTGGAGTGGTTTCTCTCCACCCCTGAGGCTTTCTCAAATTCTTCTAAGATTCTTTTGTAGGCCTTTGATTCCTTGACCGTGGGTGTGCCATGGAGTAGGGTATGATCAATGAATTGTTGGTGTGTGGAGGTTGGACCATTTTCGAAAGGTTTGATGCCTTTTAATTCCCCTGCTGCAGTTGCACTTTTTATAATTCTGCTTATCCCTTCCATCATCAGAATGAACAGGAAGAGGTATAGAGGGTCTCCTTGTCTGATGCCTCTCAAAGGCCAGAAAGGTTTTGTTGGGGCTCCATTGATTAGAGGTGAGTAGATTGTTGTTGAGACTAGATTGACAATCGAGTTGATCCAGTGTTATGCGAAACCAAAGGCTTCCAGCGTCTTGGCCATATAGTGCCAGTTAATTTTGTCGTAATCCTTTGTCAGTTCAAGTTGGATTATCATCCCCCCTCTCCTTTGGATTTTCAGTGTGTGTATAAGCTCGTGGGCATGGATGATGTTTTCCATGATTTGTCTTCCTTCTACAAAACTTGCATGTTCCTGTGAAATCGGTGTGGGTATGAGAGGTTTCAGTCTATTGGATATGACTTTGGAGATTATCTTGTAAACTACATTGCATAAATCTATAGGCATGTAGCGGTCTGGGGTCCTTGCTTCATTTTATTTTGGGATTAGAGTGATCATTGTGGCATTTAAAGCTTTCAAGATGGAGGTCGAGCATCTAAAGTCTTTCACCACCCCATAAACGTCATGTTTAACCACTTCCCAGCAGGATTTGAAGAATTCCATAGTGAAGCCATCTAGACCTAGGGCCTTTCCATTGGGCATCTCTTATACCACTTGGTCAATTTTCTCCTTTGTGATGGGTTTGCTTAAATTGATATTTTGTTCCTCGATGACCAACTTGGGGATGTGTTGATTTATCCTTTGTATGGCCTCAGTTTTGTCTTGGTTGGGTTCCTTGGCTATCCCGTGGAAGTGATTGACCAGTGTATTTTCAATATCCTTGTGGGATTCTCTTTCGATCTCGCCCTGATCCCTAATTTTCAAGATTTTGTTGTGGTTTCTTCTTACAATGGTTGTTCTATGAAAAAACTTGGTATTCCACTCTCCTTCCTTTAGCCACCTGATTCTGGACTTTTGGCGCCATAGATTTTATTCATGTTGGGATCTTTCTTCCCATTCCTGGGTCATTTGGATCTCTTCTCTTTTCCGATACTCTATGTACCCCTCGCCGATGCAGAGTTCCTGGAGTTGCATCATTTTTTCCTTGATACTTTTTTTTTCTTGGTTTATGTTTCCAAATATTTCCTTGTTCCACTCCTTGAGTTTGTGTTTGATGAACTTGAGTTTCTTGTATAGTTTAAAAATCCTTGTCCCTTGATCTGGAAGTTCCTCCCTCCACCATTGGTTGATGTTCTTCTTGAAGGTGGGATGTTCAATCCAAAATTTCTCAAATCTAAAAGGTATGGTCTTCAAAGTGGTTTGAAAGTTTGCTTCCAATTGAACTAGCCAATGGATTGAACCCCCCCATGGAAGGATGTTGCAGTCCAAAGCTAGTCCCTACAGAATGATGGATTCTTACACCAAGAATATGTCTAGCCTTGTAGCTATTTGGTGGTGATTTAGTCGTTTGTTATTCCAGGTAAACTAGCCATTGATGGTCCCGATGTCCACCATTTCCACTGTATCAATGAAAGATGAAAATTCCTATGCATCTCTATCCAATCTCCTGGTGCCCCCTTTTTTCTCCGCAAGTGTAGTGATGATGTTGAAATTCCCTGCCAGGATCCAATGGAGGTTGTTGGATCGGGCCTTTAGATTTTCTAGGTCTAGGATCATTCTCCTTTTTTCCTCCAACGTCTGGGGACCATACACATTAGTGCATAGAATTGCCTCTGTGTTTCCTATAATTTACATATTAACCAAAAGTGTGTGTCTCGTGGCTTCGGCTGCTAGTAGGTTCAACGATTGTGGGTTCCAAAAGGCGATAATATCGCCTGCCATCTGTTGGCCTTCGAAAACCAACATATTTTACTTACTCCATTGTTTTTTACTCATTGTTTCCAATATGTCTACAGTGTATTTTGTCTCTTGGATGAAACAGAAGTTAGGTTGTTCCTTCCTCAATTTATTTTTAAGAATTATTTGCTTTCATGGGTTGTTTAGGCCTCTTATATTCCATGTTATAATATTCATTTAAACATGTGGGGGGGAGTTTGGAAAGAGCATTTTGATCTTACCTGAATTTATTAGCAGGGCTCCTAGTTCTTGTAGGGCTACACTGTTTGATTTCCTGCCTTTTTTCTGCCCTATCTGCTTGGGTGAATGTTGTGGTTGTCCCTCGCCTGCTTTCATTCCCAGGTGTCCTATCTCGCCATGCATGCGCTTGATCCCTATGTATTTTTCTTCCTCCCTTAGAAGGAAAAGGTATTGAATGTGATCTAGTTGCTCCACTGGCACATTGTCTACTCCCTGCCTTTTCCATTGCTCCAATATGTTCAGGAGATCTATTCCTTCCCTTTCCACCATGTCTCTGAGATCAGGATATTTTGTGCCTACCTCACTTGGTGCCATCTTTGAGTCTTTGTCTACCTCTTGCATTGGGGTGTTTGCGTCTTCATTTCTTCCTTCCATGGGACTTGCACTACCTCCTTGTTCTCTCTTATTGCTTGGAATATCTGTGTTCTCATGAGTTGCTTGTTCCCTAACTTCTCTAGATTTTGTCTTTTCCTTTCCTCCTTCTTCCCCTTGGTTGGCCCTGTCCTGCCCTTTTGTTATAGTCTTGGCTTCCAGATTTATTTCTGTTGGGGCTTTTCTTTGTTTCTTACTTGCTCTTTTTTTGTGGTTCATCTTTACAAACCTGTCCTCATCCTGTTGTATTTTGGTGTTTTTGTTTCTTGTTTTTTATTGAGGGAATTATTTGAACAGGTGTCCATGTTCATGCCATCTTCTACATCTAAATGGGATCTACTCGTAGTCTATGCTTTGTATCCATTCCTCATCTCTGAATTCCAGGATTATGGCTTCTAGGAACACCCCTGAAACATCCATCTCTATGCAGATCCTTGTGTAGGATTTATATCTTCCTTTTAGGGTTGCTTCTGATGTCTTAACATATTTCCCAAGCTTGTTCCCTATTGCTTTGAAGGTGGATGGCAGCCAATATTCTAGCGGTAAGGAGTAGAGTCTCAGCCAGACTAGGGAATTTTTAAAGGTTTCTTTCTCTGGGGAGAAGTTTTCCTTCCACGACCGCATGTATAGTCCTGTTGAGGGGTGGAAGTATGCCCCCCCCCCTCAAATACTTTATCCCTGTCCTCCAAGTTCAAGAAGACTGTTGTGAAAAATCCTTTCGAGCCCAGGTGGAGTTCCACTTCTCCACTTGGATTCCATTGATATTTTATCCAGTTGTGCAACGTTCTTTCTGTGGGCCACAAACCCATGAACTTGCAGATTAGTGCATGTGTCTTCATTTGGTCTCGATATAGTTGTGTTTGTGTGCCTTCCAATATAACCTTGGGTATTAGTGTTATTTTAGGTTTACATGGGTTGCCCCCATCTACCTCACTGGGGTTCGTTGGTTCTTGCGCATCATTATGGGCGTCTCTGGCTTCTTCCCCCACGTCATCCCTTTTTTCCTGGTTGTTCTCCTGATTCTTTTCTAATCCTGATCCTAAGGTGCTTCTTAGTGGTTCTTTTAAACCTACGCCTCGTGGGCCTTTACCCCTATCCACCACTACCTTTTTGTATGAGTGGGTTCCACTCCCACCCCCTTTGGTAACCATTATGTCTATTTTTGAGACCGTGACTGTCAAACCATAGCTTGCAGTTTCTCTAAAGCCTGAGTAAAATCAACCCTTCATCTTGGAAATGATATACAAGAAACACATATTGAACATAAACATCGTGATGAATCTCAAATCTTAGAAATATGAAACTTCTGCATTAACTTCAAAGGAATAAACAAGTCCCCATGTTATTACTCCTAGTATGAGCATTAAATACTATTAACTTAAAAGGAGTTGGGCTAGAAATCCTAAAGTTTTGGTTAAGCATTAAACTTAAATTAAATTAAATTAGTAATATCATATACTAAATTTTATATTGTTATGTTTAAAGATAAGGTTTGGAATGACGATAAAATCATTACTAAAATGAAATTGAAATATCAATTTTTTTTTATAAATTTAAATATTTCGTTAATCAAAAACTATTTTTTCAATATTATAAGTTTAAAGAGAAAAATGATTACTAGAAAAATCTGTAAGTTTTAGACCTGTGAAGTAAAGCAATGCATATAGATTCTTAAGCAATACAGAAATTAATCAATGGCTCATACACAGAGATTTTATACCGGAAACCCTCAACCGGGAAAACCTTTCTTATTTTCATTATATCGAATTTCACCATTCGCCATACAATATATACAATGTTTTTAGGTATTCCGTAGATACCAAAACCCTAATCCCTTTATCTGGGATTAATTTACAAATTTGCTAAAAATAGCAAAAAACTGCCCAAAAAAAAAAATTGGGGCGTTGCCCCGAACGCTGCGCGTAACCAGGGGGGGGCATACCTGCCCCCCCGGGGACCCCCCTAGGAAAGCGCCCGGCACACACGGCAGATCTCTAGGTGAAGGGATCATCAGACGCAGTTGTCGTATCTGACACACCCACACACACACACATGCAAAGAATATAGCACATATCCAACAAAATCAAGACCAATGTTTAAGGATTTTCTCATGAAATTGGTCTTAGACTAACTCTAAAATGCTTTTTAAGGAGTGATTTTGTAAAATTCATTATAAAAATAAGGTTGAGGATGGATCTCGTTTCATTTTAACATGACCTACCTTTATAATATAAGACATAAAAAAAATTCAAGGTAACAACGCATGGGGGAAACCCCCGGGTACTTCCCCTCATTTTGTGGATGGTACCTAAGGTAAACCCTAGATTCTTCAAGGAACACAACTCTTACAACAATATAATCATTATGAGTTCAACATGTTACTTATGAGAATAGAACCTGGGTGGGGAGGATAACATTACATCCCACAACCACTTAGACTAGGCCCAATTGACAATATAACACATAACTTTACTTAGTTTCATAACTTAATTACTCTTCAAGAAGATCTCTTTATGTAGATAATGACCTTAGTATTTTAATTTAAATAATGCTTAAATATATAAATTAGTTTTTGGAATACGGGGTGGCAGGCGTGGGTGGGGTTATTTTCTCCCCATGAGGCAATACTAGACTTACTTTCTCATGGAGCCTCAGTACAACAAAAAACAATCAAACAGAGGAATATGCTCTTCTTCAAGGACTCTTCTTGGCCCAACAACAAGATCTAGACTCCATCTCAATCCTGGGAGATTCGAAAGTGGTCATAAACCATGTGAAGAAGAAAACCTTGCCGTAATATAAGAAATTGAGAGCAATATTCCTAATAATTCACAAGGAGCTTGAAGCCTTCCACACTCTTTCCCCTTATCATGTTTTCTGTCATAAAATGTAACTACATATGATCAAGCCAATATGGATATCTGAGACACCATGAGAACACTTTGCATTAACGAACAAACCTCATGCCATCATATCCCTTAACTTACATCAGGGTTCATATTCTAGATTCACGAGGGGTTCCATAAGGAGCTTTAGACATTTCTCTCCTCCTGTCGTCCTCATCTACCCACATCCCCCAGTCTCCTTTATGTCAACCTTGAGGTTAGTATCAACGTGTGGCATCCTCCATTATACCATTTTGTTCTCTCTATCATTCTCATGCAGGCGCGCTTCTCGATTATTCTCCCCTCCCTCAACCAAGTTTAATTGCTCTAGAATACTCCCATGGTTGTGTGTGTGCCTTTTCACTTCCACACAGGTCCTATCATTTCCATTGGTTTCATTCAATCCTCTCCTCATGGATCTTGTCCTGCATATTGCTCTCATTGTGTCATCCCAACCCCTAGTGATATCAACCATGTAAAGTAATTATGGTACCTTCTCCCTGATTCAACAGATCACCATATGCGAGCATATCACTCATTCAATGGATTTTAAGTATGAATCGCTCCATCCTTCATGGTTGTAGTCACTCATACAATGGAATTAGGAATTAAAAGAAGCCCATTCATGAATTTATCAGGCAAAATTCGCTTCAAAAAAGAATTCAACATTGTCTTAGAGTTGGTTGTGGGATCAGCGGAAGTCTAAGCATTGTTCCAGAGTGGGATTGTGGTTATAGTAGAAGTCACATGCATCACCGTAGCTATGACAATTTTTGCCATGGATAAAATAAGTGTAGGTAGTGCACATTGGATATGAAAAGTTCAGGAACAAAAGTACTCAGACCTGGTGAACTCGATTTAGGATCTGCAAATTCAAATGAACAACATGTCAGCACAAGTGCTTACTACAATGGAGTTATTGGTGGAACATAAGCAAGGGAAGAAACAAATCCAGGATGAATGCATGAATATCTACTGCAAGGTTGAATATCTACACTACATTACAACCTCCACATCGCCAACCAACACAGCCACAATGATATAAGATGAGGTCTCTTCTCCATGCCCTTAGTTGATTATTACAAACTTGAATTCACCCCTAGGGCTTGTTGTGTTAGATTTTCTTAAATTACAGAGAAATATATTTACCAGTGTAATTAAATATGTTTTTGCATTTAATAACCATATACCTTATATCAGAAATATGAGCATCATAAATAAGCACAATAAGACATAAGAGTTATCCTCAGAAAACCCCAAACCCCGAGAAAAACCTAGACAACCTTTCTTAGATAGATTATTTCTGATAATACAATTAAACCATGACCAATCTTTTATTTACAAGATAAAATTGATAATGAAGAACCCATGATACAAGACTAGCACACCAAAAAAAGGTAGTGCACCAAACTGTTGTAGCAGCATCACCATACAATACTAGCTCACCTCTTCTCAAGGATAGCACACAAGAGAAACCACCAAGAATAACCATGAGTAACCAAGAACCTCATATGTTGCAGTAGTTGTGTCTTTCCCTTGCCTCATACTTGCACCTTCTTATGTGAGACAGTTGAGTGACTGTGTGTACAAATGAGCAAGGTGTCACTTTATTTATAGTCTTCAAGTCACTTTAGCTGGGGCCAACTTCTCTTCTGGGAAATTCTATTTCCCCTTTATCTTTTCCTGTGAGCCGACTTCTCTTCCTGGGAGTTCCATTTCCACTATATTCTTTTCCTATGGGTTGACTTCTCTTCTGGGGTGTTATTCAACTGTTCAATGATATTCCTTTGACTTATGGAATATTCTTCTCTTGTCCACGAGGGAATGCCTCCCACTGCTACCAAAACATCAACACTCCCTCTTAGCTAGGGAGGCATTCTTCCAATATGTTTTTCTTCTAGTAGTCCCAAGACTACCACCATAGTCTTATGACTACACTCCAATCATCTAGTAGCCCCAAGGCTACCACCATGCTATCTAGTAATGCAAAACTACTACCATAGTCTCATGACTATGTTGCAATAAACTAGTAGCCCCAAAGCTACTACCATGCTATCCAGCAGTACAAAAATACTTCCATAGTATCATGACTATGATGCAATCAACTAGTATCCCCAAAGTTACTACCATGTTATCCAGTTGTACAAAACTATGGTCATAGTCTCACAACTATGTTGCAATCAACTAGTATCCCCAAAGCTACTACCATGCTATCAAGTAGTGCAAAACTACTTCCATAGTCTCACAAATATGTTGTAATAAACTAGTATCCCCAAATCTACTACCATGCTATCCAATAGTACAAAACTACTTCCATAGTCTCACAACTACATTGTAATCAACTAGTAGCCCCAAATCTAATACCATGCTATCTAGTAGTACCAAACTAATGCCATAGTCTCACGACTATGTTGTGATGTTTCTCTTCTCCTAATAGTCCCATTCACACCCATCCACTAGGAAATACTACTACCATAGCCCCAAGGCTACACCATGGTCTCAAGGCCATGCTATAAGTCCCATTCACACCTAGCCACATCACATGGTGTAGGAAAGACTTGTATTGGGCTACACATTACTCCCTCGTTTACCTCACATGATTGATCTGGGAAACCCTTGGCCAAAGGGGATCCCACTGGAGGAGAAACATCACACCTCCATGTTAACGAGGGTGGATATTTTTCATCGCGCCAAGCTTGTCTCTGAAGTATTCATACTTCACTCTAGACAAAGGCTTGGTGATAATGTCCACTTTCTACTCATCTATGGATATGTACTAGAGCTCCATTACTCCCTTATGTACCATGTCTCAGATGTAATGGTATTTGATCTCTATATGCTTTGACTTGTCATGAAATACTAGATTCTCTAAAAGCTTCACACATCTTTGATTATCACAGTATATCAAGTTTGGCTCCAATTCTAGATCATATAACCATGTAAGCGACTTTCGAAGCCACATTGCTTCATGGCTTGCAATATTGGCTTCAATATACTCTTCCTCTGTTGTACTGAGTGCCACTGATGTCTTTTTTTTGCTCAACCATGAGATCATACTTGATCCCAAACTAAAGCAGCATCCTGATGTGCTTTTCCAATCCACTTCACTTCTTGCCCAGTCAAAATCTGTATAACCTTGCATCTTTACTTCATCTTCTAAGACATATTTGAGTCCATATCCAACTGTACCATGAAAGTACCTCAAAACATGCTTTGTTTCTATCCAATGTACATGTCTAGGATCAACCATGTGATGACTCAATGTGTTCACTCCAAAGCATATATCTAGCCTGGTTTTAACCAGGTACATCAAGGATTTGATCAATTGTATGTACATCATGGGATCAACCAAATTTGATGATGAATCACTCAATAGCTTCAGATTTTTAACCATAGGTGTGGCCATGGAATTGCAGACCATCATCCTGAATCTCTGCAGGATCTCAATTGTATATTTTCCTTGATTAAGGGAAATCTCATCTAGCCTCCTCCACACCTCTAATCCTAAGAAATAATGCATCAAACCCGTATCCTTCATTTTGAATTTTGAAGTGAGCTCCCTCTTGCACCCATCTATGAGATTCTCATCCCCTGTGAGAAACAGGTCATCCACATATAGGACCAAAATCAATGGGAAACCATCTTCACTCTTGTAGTAAAGGTTGGGATCTTCATCACTCTTAGTAAACCCCAAGCTCATAAGATAATTATCCATTCTTTCATACCATGCCATGGGTGCCTTCTTAATATCGTACAAATCTTTCTTCAATTTGCAAACATAGGACTCCTTCCCATGAATTACAACACCTTTTGGATGCTCTATGTACACTTCTTCTTCAATTACACCATTCAAGAAAGTAGTATTGACACCCATCTAGTGTAATTTCCATCCCATAATGGAAGCAATAGCAATAATAGCTCTGATGGAAGTGTACTTTGTTACTAGAGAAAATGTCTCGTCATAATATTCTCCCTCTTTTTGGGAGAATCCTCTATCCACAAATCTTGATTTGTACTTATCTATGTTTCCATATGCAGCATGTTTGATCTTGTAGATCCACTTGGGAGTCACCACTAACTTCCCTTCTAGTCTCGGAACCACATCCCACACATCAGTATTCATGATGGACTGGTACTCTTCCACCACGGCATCTTTCCACACTTGCTTCTTAGCATCTTCCTCAAAAGTGGAAGGTTATGAATCAATTATTTTACTCATCAATGCCACATAGATGGAAAAATTGTGTGGTCTCTTGCTCTCTCTGAAAGAGCCTCTGGTAGCTTCATGTACTTTATCTTTCTGCAAAGTGTTCTGAAGCCATGTTGGTCTCTTCCTCATAATTATAGCTTCTTTAGGTGGATCTGCGGTTATCTCTAGCTCTATTGTCTCATTCTAATCTTTTGGAATGTGTTCTTTTGGAGTAGATTCAATCATTAATACATTCATTGGAGCCTCCTACTCGTCTATGTTCTCATCCATGTGAGACTCTCTATATTTCTTGAAGGATTCTTTTTCATCAGATGTAAAACCCCAGCTAATTTCATTTTTTCTTTGTTCGGGGATGTATATTTTGTAAACCTTTGAAGTCTCATTGTATCCAATGAGGATGCCCTTCTTTCCTAAAGGCTCTAGCTTTGTTCTCTTTTTCTTGGGAACATGTATGTACATTGGACAACCAAATATTCTCAAGTGGTTGAATTTTGGTTTCTTTCCAGTGAATACTTCTTCTGGTGTCTTTGTTCCCCAATATCTTATGAGGACTTATGTTCTAGACATATACAATTGTACTAGATTCTTCTTCCCATAGGTGTATGGGTAAGTTCTATTCATGAATCATCGCTTTAGTTGCTTCTACAATAAATCTTTTATTTCTCTCTACAACCCCATTATATTGGGGGTTGTAGGGATTTTTTAGTTTCCTCTTAATCCTTGTTTCTCTGCAAAATTATTTAAATTCATTTGAGGTGTATTCACCTCCATTATCTGACCTCAAAATCTTAATCTTTCTTCCGGATATATTTTATACTAAAGATTTAAATTCTTGAAACTTGTTGAAAACTTCATATTTCGCTTTCAAGAAATAGATCCATGTCTTGCATGAGTAATCATCAATGAAAATGACATAGTACAAAAAGTTACCTAGAGAAGGTATTGTCATTTGTCCACATAGATATGAATGTATGATGTCCAATATCCCCTTGGATTTATTGTCACTACTTGAAAATATTCCCTTGGCATTCTTTCCAAGTGTGCATCCTTTGCAAACTCCATTATGTTCTACATGTATATCTGGTAGACCTATAACCATGTTTCTCAGAACTAGTAATGCTCTGTAATTTAGGTGAGCAAGTCTTCGATGCCTTAGCTCACTAGAGCTAAAAATGTTGTGTACAAATTCTTGTTCTAGGTATTCATTTAATTTATACAATCCTCCCTCTTGGACACCAAACTCAGTAGTTGAATCAATACTTGAACCCTTAGGCCATAGAAGGACTTGGCCATCCAAAACACTACTCTGAAGCCTTTATCTTCTAAAGTAGAAATAGAAAGAAGATTATTCTTTAATCCTTGTACAAACAACACATATTTTATTGAGATAGAATTACCTGAATCAATTTGGTAGGAGGATTCTCCTACTACTTTGACTGCATGCCTAGAATCATCCCCAAGTTCATCCTGAAGGGATGAAATCTTCTCTATCAATTTTGTAAGAGAAATTCTAAGCCCGGTCATCTGTTTGGAAGCACCACTATCCATGAGCCAAATATCACTTCCTTGAGTGATAGTACCTGTGAGAGCTGAGACAAAGACATACTCTTCATATTTTGATAGTATGGGAGGGTTTTGACACATGAAATGATAGTATGGGAGGGTTTCCAGACTCAAACATGACTCACACAAACAATTTCACAATCAAACAACAAGCCTATAGAATAATTAATGTGAAGGGAGACAATGCCAATTTTTTGGGTGGCATCACCTGCTCATGTACTTGAAATCGGTGCATATAAATCGTGACATGTGAATGGGGACAATCTTGAAATTTTTTCAATTTGTGCTTGTATGGACTGAAAACTGACATGGTTATACTAGACGCATGAATTGATGGTATGGGATCGTTTCCAGACTCAAACATGACTCACATAAACAATTCAGAAATCAAACAACAAGCCTATATAATAATTAATGTGAAGGGTGACAAGGCAAACTTTTTGGGTGGCATGGCCTGCTCATGTACTTGAAACCAACGCATATAAATCATGACATGTGAATGGGGCCAACGTTGAATTTTTTTCAATTTGTGCTTGTATGGACTGAAGTTTGACATGGTTAGACTAGACGCATGCAATGACAGCATGGGAGGGATTCCAAACTCAAACATGACTCACACAAACAATTTCACAATCAAACAACAAGCCTATAGAATAATTAATGTGAAGGGAGACAAGGCCAACTTTTTGGGTGGCATCGCTTGCTCATGTACTTGAAACCAACGTATATAAATCATGACATGTGAATGGGGCCAACGTTGAAAGTTTTTCAATTTGTGCTTGTATGGACTGAAATTTGACATGGTTAGACTAGACACATGCATTGGCAGTATGGGAGGGTTTCCGAACTCAAAAATGACTCACACAAATAATTCAACAATCAGACAACAATCCTATAGAATAATTAATGTGAAGGGTGACAAGGCCAACTTTTTGGGTGCCATTTCCTACTCATGTACTTGAAACTAGCACATATAAATCATGACATGTGAATGGGGCCAATGTTGAATTTTTTTCAATTTGTGCTTATATGGACTGAAATTTAACATGGTTAGACTAGACTCATGCAATGGCAGTATGGGAGGGTTTCCAGACTCAAACATGACTCACACAAATAATTTCACAATCAAACAACAAGCCTATAGAATAATTAATGTGAAGGGTGACAAGGCCAATTTTTTGGGTGGCATCACCTGCTCATGTACTTGAAACTAGAGCATATAAATAATGACATGTGAATGGGGCCAACGTTGAAATTTTTTCAATTTGTGCTTGTATGGACTGAAATTTGACATGGTTAGACTAGACACATGCATTGACAGTATGGGAGGGTTTTTGAGCTCAAACATGACTCGCACAAACAATTCGACAATCAAACAACAAGCCTATAGAATAATTAATGTGAAGGGAGACAAGGCTAACTTTTTGGGTGGCATCACCTGCTCATGTATTTGAAACCGACACATATAAATCATGACATGTGAATGGGGACAACATTGAAATTTTTTCAGTTTGTGCTTGTATGGACTAAAATTTTGCATGGTTAGGCTAGACGCATGCAATAATAGTATGGGAGGGTTTTCATACTCAAACATGACTCATACAAACTATTTCACAATAAAAAACAATCATATAGAATAATTAATGTGAAGGGTGACAAGGCCAATTGTTTGGCCCTATTCAGTAGAGAATATTAAACAATTCTCAAAACTATGAGAAGCTCGGCAAGGATAATGCACAACTATGCTTATTTCACCTAGTTCGTTATTATATAATATTTAATAACTAGAAAATAATGTGTGCTTGCTCATGTACTTGAAACCCGCGCATATAAATCATGACATGTGAATGGGGCCAACGTTGAATTTTTTTCAATTTGTGCTTGTATGGACTGAAATTTGACATGATTAGACTAGACACATGCATTGATGGTATGGGAGGGTTTCTAGACTCAAACATGAATCGCACAAGCAATTTGACAATCAAACAACAATCCTATAGAATAATTAATGCGAATGGGGCCAATGTTGATTTTTTTTTCAATTTGTGCTTGTATGGACTGAAATTTCATGACATGTTAGGAAAAAACACACATGCATTGACAGTATGGAGGGTTTCTGGACCCAAATATGACTCAAACAAAGAATTTGAAAATCAAATATTGTTTGGTTATTCTATCAAAACCCAAAAATAAGGTGAGCCTTCTCATGTACTTGACTCTACTTATAAGTGACATGTGAATGGGGCCAACATTGAAATTTTTTCAATTTGTGCTTGTATGGACTGAAATTTGACATGGTTAGACTAGACGCATGCAATGACAGTATGGGAGGGTTTCCAGACTCAAACATGACTAACACAAACAATTTCACAATCAAATAACAAGCCTATAGAATAATTAATGTGAAGAGTGACAAGGCCAACTTTTTGGGTGGCATCGCCTGCTCATGTACTTGAAACCGATGCCTATAAATCATGACATGTGAATGGGGCCAATGTTGAGATTCTTTCAATTTGTGCTTGTATGGATTGAAATTTGACATGGTTAGACTAGACGCATGCATTGATGGTATGGGAAGGTTTCCAAACTCAAACATGACTCGCACAAACAATTCGACAATCAAACAACAAACCTATAGAATAATTAATGTGAATGGGGCCAATGTTGATTTGTTTTTAAATTTGTGCTTGTATGGACTGAAATTTCATGACATGTCAGGACAACACACATGCATTGACGGTATGGGAGTGTTTATGGACTCAAACATGACTCAAACAAAGAATTCAACATTCAAATATTATTTTTTTATTCTATCAAAACCCAAAAATAAGGCGCACTTGCTCATGTACTTGAAATCCGCACATATAAATCATGACATGTGAATGGGGCCAACGTTGAAATTTTTTCAATTTGTGCTTATATGGACTGAAATTTGACATGGTTAGACTAGACACATGCAATGACAGTATGGGAGGGTTTCCAAACTCAAACATGACTCACTCAAACAATTTCACAATCAAACAACAAGCCTATAGAATAATTAATGTGAAGGGAGACAAGGCCATTTTTTTGGGTGGCATCGACTGCTCATGTACTTGAAACCGATGCATATAAATCATGACATGTGAATGGGGCCAATGTTGAAATTTTTTCAATTTGTGCTTGTATGGACTGAAATTTGACATGGTTAGACTATACGTCTACATTCACGGTATGGGAGGGTTTCCAGACTCAAACATGACTCACATCAACAATTTGACAATCAAACAACAAGCTTATAGAATAATTAATGTGAAGGACTAGATGAATTAATACGTGGTTGGCCAAGTTCAGTAGACAATAAATTAGTCTTGAAAGCATGACCACTTTCTACTAACTTTTCTTAAATGACCTAACTTTCCATAGTAAAAGAATTTAATAGCTTTTCTATATTTACTTGACTCTATTTACATCATTTTCTTTGCTCTATTTTTTTCCCTTGCTTTTAAACTTTGCTATAATTGAAACCTCAAATAATTCAGTTTCTATAGACTTCCCCCCTGCCATATATGTTGTTCATCTATATTTTCTTGGTCTAGAGATTTATATCATTCCCTTGGCTCATAGTCTTTGGATGGGTTCCTGGACCATAAAAGTTGATCATCTTGATTCAAGAGATGTACAAATGAACTTCTGACGGTGTTTCAAGTATATGTGTTCCAATTTTCAACATACTCAACCCCAAGGCCAACTTATTTCCAAGAAAGCCATTGAAAATGCCATGTTGCTTGATTCATGTGAGCAACTTGATTTCAAGAGTAGATGCCCAATATATGAATATAGTTCATGAGAGGAGAAGGAGGATGAGATTTTTCTTACATCTGATCTATGGGTCTTTACCTATGATAACAAGTGCACCATTCCCTATTTTCCAAATTAACCAATTCCCAATTAAGGGGAAAGCATTCAGGATTGATTTCCAAATATGGAACCATTTTGTAGTTTCTTAAGAGGTTTTCTTATATATTTCACAATTAATTCTCGAGGAAAATATTTTTTCTTTGGTGTTTCTTCCCATGGGCCTATACCTTGAATAATCCTCCAAAAACAAAATCTGCAAGGATTTAGAAAAGAAGAATATGATTTTTAAGACCCATACCTTGATTGATTTAGGAGTGGTTAACCTTTTCCAAGAGGATAAAACCATTTTTTCTCTCAATGCCCGTTAACCATAAGAAGCAAAAGCAGAGTTGTTTAATTCTCCCCGATATCCCTTTTGGGATCCAGGCTAAGGACAACCAGTAGACCAAAATGGCTTCAAACACCACCTTAACTAAGACCATCCTTCCTAGTTTGGAGATCCATTTGTTGCACCAAGCATTAACTCTCCTTTCCATCTTTGTTATCATCCATAACCAGTCGCTCTTTCTATAATTTTTTTCCTTCAAGAGATGTTTTTCTATAATGGATTTCCTTCAAGAGATTTTGTTCCTTCCCAACACACTAATACCATAAGTTGGAGGGAGGATTTATCCCTATTGATCTTCATACATGTTTCTTGACAAAAAATGTTCAAAATTTTATTGAGATAGTCCTTTGATTCCCTTGTTCCTTCAAAAAAAGTGAGAATGTCAGATACAAATAACATGTGGGTGATGTTACATGAAGGCCCTAGGTTAAATCCTTTTAGTCTTCCAGGTATTGAGGCTTTCTTTAGTAATTTGCTAAGTCGTTTAGCCACCAAAAGGAAAAGAAGAGGAGAAAGAGGATAACCATATCTAATACCTCTTTAAGATTTAAAAAGGGGGGAGGTTGAGCCATTTATAAGAATAGTTAACAAAGTAGAGTTGACACAACTAAGAGTCCAAGTCACAAAGCATAACTAAATTCCAAATGAATGAGAATATGTTTGAGGTAAACCTAGCTTACCCTATCAAAGACCTTGGAGAGGTCAACCTTTAAGGTAAGAGATTTCTTATTCCTAGTTTTTATGGAGTGCAATCCCTCTTGCACTATGCCATTTTCTTCATGGATCTATTGGACTTTGTGAAATCCAAATTGCTCTAGGGAAATGTGATTTGATAGAATTAGTTTTAGCCTTCAAGCAATCATATTGGAGATAATTTTGTACACACTATTACATAGGGAGATAGGCCTACAATTGTAAAAATTTGAAGGGTTGTCTGACTTAGTTATCAACACTAGGAATGTGGAGTTAAAGTCATTCAAAGATTGACTATTAGATTTGAAATATTCCACCACCTTCAAAAGATTACTTCCAATGAAATCATAAAATCCTAGAAAAAACTCAATTCGAAGCCCATCTAGATCTAGAATTTTATCTTTTTGGAAGCTCTGAAGGGTACTAAGGAGTTCCTCTTCGGATATTTTGGCCATCATACTTTTTTTTTCTCCTAGATTATGAACCTCAAGTAGAAACTACTGACCATAGAATAACATTTATGGTGTCTCTAGGTTTAGCTTTGAATAGAGAGCTAAAGTAATGAACTCCTTCTTTTTCCATTTTAGAGAATGAAAAGGCTTTATTCCTATATGAATTTTCAATGCCCCATATTGTGTTAATCATCTTTCAACTATTTTCAAAGTGATGGAAATTTTTGGTGTTTTCATATCCAACTTGTAGCCAAATCGCTCAACTCTTTTTTCTCCATTCCTTTTCTACATTGAGAAAAAATTACCTCTTTTTTTTCTCAAGAGTTTTTATTTCATATTTCCAAGGGTCTGAGAAGTACCCTAGTCCCTCACCTTGGTAATAAAGGTCCAACTTTTCCTCAATATCCTCCAATAATATCTCTTTCTTCTTTCTTTTTTCTTTAGAACATTTAATAGTTTCTTGTTTTTCCCTTTTAAGGTTAGTTTGGAACTGAATAGGGGGGATTTTGGGAGGGAACTACTAAATGGTTGTCAACTTCCCTTTATGATCTCTAGAAAGGAGTCATCTTCCAACCAAGATGGGTTTACCTTGAAAGGGTTGGGGGGGATTTTCCTAGAGGGGATTTAGTTCCAAGATGATAAGGTTATGGGTTGAGTCACCACTCGAAGATACCATTGCATGAAATTAATATTTTCATCCAAAAAGGATTTAGATATCAATAAACAATCCATGCTCTTTTCCACCTAAGCCTCCCATGTTCTCATATTCCTCCAAGTAAAAGAGGTTTTTACGGGTTGTATATTGTGCAACCTAGCTCACACAATTTTGGAAATTCAAATAAGTCTACGACGGGATCCATTTGAGTTGTTGGGTCCCAAATTTCATAAGATCCTAGAGTAAAATGTATGTCTCCTCATAACAACACTAAACTGAAGTGGAACCAAGATTTTTCTGGGGCATTTTCCCAAAATCTCTATCTATATACATAAGGGTCATAAATGTCGATGCAATTCAACTCCTTAGCTAGATATCTAGAGAATAAAGAGGTCCCAAGGATTGAGGGGAATACCCATGAGTTTATGAGAGATAGAGAGTCATGTTTTCGGCCCATGATAAACCCCCTTAATCGTTCCTGAGTGTCAATATCAGAAAATTCCTATCCTTTCATAAGAGAAGAGAGATATGTCACCATAAAAATTGTTTCTTGCAAGAAATGGATTGATGGTATCCACCAATTTCTAAATGACCAATTGTTTGGAGGGAATGGCCATCCATATACATTTTAGGGGTAGAACAATCATGAGAAGACCCCTTTATGGGGCATTAGCTCTAAGTGACCCTAAAAAAGAATGCCCTTTCCTTGTTCTTACATCTAAGTTAACTTGTTTCTTACTATTATAAGGTTATATATTAATTATATATATATATATATATATATATATATATATATATATATAAAACCAACAACAACAACAACAAAAACAAAACATAAAAATTCAAATAAACAAAACAAAACATAATAAACTCCCCCTGGTTGTGCCCGCTCCCATTCATAGATTCTAGTTGGAGGAGGTAGAGCGCCTCCCAAACCCTTCAACAATTCATAACTTATAGTTAGAGGAGGTAGAGAGACACCCAAACCCTGTAATGGAGACAAAGCAAGAGAACTTGCAGCCAAGGGGGATTTGCTCATTTTGCTCAGAGAAAGAGAGACTGTGGGGTTAGACAACAACAGCAAGAGCCAAGGGGGAGACAACATCAGAGACAAAGCGACCAAGGGGTATTTTATCAGAGCACCAACAATGTTGTCGCCAAAATCGGTATGAATTAGGGTAGTCTTGTAATGTTGCATCTTTAGATAGTTGGGAAATCTACTTGGAAGGCCATACAAATCATACCATGCCAACCAAAATTATTGGTCCCTTAAGGCCAATGGGATTTTTTACCATATTTTGGAGTTCTCTCCAAAGAAGAGCACCATTGTCAAGTTTGCAAAGCAATGTATTAAGCTCATGTTGCACACTCATAAATTTGTTCTCTCACGGTCCACCAAGAGAAAACAATGTGTAGCCTAATGTAGACTTGGTCTCAAGATGATTCATGACTCATCCCTTGGCACATAAATTAAAACTTGGTGCTTTGATGTAGTATTATGATTGTTTCTTCCAAGATCCCAAAGTCATCCTAGTGTATTTCTCAATTCAAAAGCATATCAACATGGTTACAGGGTCTCTGCTTCTAGCCCACTCTATCATAGATTGATATGGGATAATGATGAGATATGAAAATGGATTCAATAAATACTTCAATAAGGAAATATCAAACATAGAAAATATTCATGTGGCAACCCCACCATCCTTGCACCCAAGAAGGATGGCTCATGGTGTTCTTACTTCAACTATCTCACCCTTAACAAGATATGTCAAGAATCAATACCCTCTACCATGTATTCATGATCTTCTTTACAAATGGAAGGTACACAATACTTCTCCAAGATTAGCCTCAAACTTGACGGCCATCATTTACCTATTAATGTTGTTGGTATTTAGAAAACAGCACTCAAAACTTAGGGTCTCTAAGTAATGTTTAGTCATCCCCTTCGGCCTGACTCATTTTCCATCCACCTTCTTATGCCTAATGAACAAAATTATCAACTGACACTTCACCAACTTCTTTGTCATTGTCTATTTGGAGGACATCCTTATTTATAATGAGACATTGAAAGAACATATGTAGCATGTACCATGCATCTTGGGCACACTATGCCAACACAAATTACAACCAAATTTGGTAAGTGTATGTTTGATGCAATACATACTCAATATTTGGGATTCATCACTAACCATGTTGATATCCCTATATATCTCGAAAAGTTCAAGGCCATCAAGAATTTTCCTTTATTGTGCAACATCATAGAGCTACAATTCTTTATTGGCCTCATGAACTTCTATCAATAAATTGTGTTAAGTTTTGCTCAAATTTTTTAGTCGTTGAACCACATTATGCACACTAAGGAAAAATTTCACTAGATGCAAACACATTAATGTTCATTTGAAGAAGTCAAGCAAAGGCCATGATCTATGTTAGTTTTATCCATGCCAAACATCCATTTCCCATTAAAGATTAAGATCGATGCATCAAATTATGTGTTTGGTGCAAAGCTCGCTCGACAAGGAAATTATGTGCTTGGTATAGTTATGTTGGCACAGGGGCAGACCCAGGGTTCAACGCTTCAACAGCGCACCAACAAAACCCTAACTACCGGCCCTTTTGGCAACACCTGTGAAGCAGATGAAGTCTCACCCAAGGTAGAGGCAGGGGTGGTTGCAAGACTCAGGTGTCTGAAACCTTAGCTGGGACACAGATCTGTGATTCTAACACTTAGAAAACATTTTAGCATAGATCATTCATCAGTATTTAACCCTCATGGCACTCTGCAGATGGCACAGAGCACCGCAGCATTCACTTATATCTAGGTTAAGTTAGCACTTAGCAACAACGAAATAGGTCTAGCACTCGGCACTTAGCGAAATAGGTCTAGCACTCAACACTTACATATATGTCAGATCTACACCCATACATCTAAGAAGCACAAAGAAAAGTAGATCTATCTAAGTATATCATATAAAAGCACATAGCATAATCATATCAAAGCACAACACATAGGTTTATCGTGGTTCACCCCCACCCTGGGGCTACGTCCACAAAGTCTTCTTCTTCTTTATTATCTTTGGTCAATTTGATTACAGCACAGAGCTCAAACTTGTACTCTGCATAGGACAGGAGATCTATGTGCACCTCGCCAGATCCTCCTTCCCCGAGTAGATCTAGCACAGAGCCTTCTTATAATCCATGCACTCGGCACTTACAGCGCTTGTAGTCAGCTCTGCAAGTCAGTCACATAGTACACACAAAGCCTTTAATAGCACTTAACTTATCGGCCTCTCTTACATTGCCTAGCTACTTATTTATACTTTACAAAATAGGCCTAAACATGGGTAAACCCATGGGACGACATCCCATACCCATTACATTATCCCCAAAAACCCAAAAAGGACCTAAGAAAGGGGTCTATCTTCCACAATCTCCGCTTCGCATTGCACTCCATCTTTGACAAGCTATCGAAGTTCCAAAAATGGTCAAATATGACCAAGTATTTCCTCAAACTTGGTCAAGGGCCAACAGGCCCCCAACACTCACCTGTGACTCGTCCTGAGTCACTTAGATCTGGGTAAAGTAGCCTCAAAGGTCTTGAGATTGGCTCGATCTCCTTCAACTTGTCTCTATGCTACTGCTTCCTACTTAGTGAATTCCTAAACAATCGCTTCGTTGATAGGCCCTTCCAGTTGTTGCTTGACTGTAACAACTACTTGTTCCAGTAGTGTTCCTTGGCCTTCAATTTCTTCAAACAGTATATAGGCCTCCTCCTAGCTTGGCTGGAGTTTTTGGGTGACATCCATCACTCTGTTATGCATGGTAAGAACAAGTTGTTGGGCAGTTCGTTGTTCCTGGGATCTCTTCATCCTCTTGATAGGTGATAGGAGCTTAAGTTGTGCATGTACTGTATCTACATGCTGCTTCGCTTCCTGGAGTTGGGACTCTAGTTTCTTCAACTCTGGGTCTTCAGATAATTGCTCATATATCTGCGCGTTTTTGTTACTTAGTTGTTTGCATTCTACAACAAGTTTTCTAATCCTCTCGACTGCACTCTGAGTGTCCAATTCTCATTGGTTGCGCACTTCTTGTGGAGTCTGTGGTATGGTCAGGAGCTCTAATTCCATGACCCTTTGCTGAAGTTGTTGAATAACTTCAGCAAGATTTTTCACTTGGCGCTCTATGGGCTCTTCGGCCTTCTGCTCTAAGCTGGTCACAGAGTGAAATGCTCTGTTGACTGCTTCTTCAATTCCAATCTGCTTTATGAGCAGCTGCTCTTTCTCTTTTTGGACTTTTGCTCAGTCTTCTTCAAATTTTGCTTAGAGAGCATTCTTCTCTTGTTGCGCTGCTTGACGTTGCTCAATAATTTCTTCATGTGCCTTCTTGAGGGCATAGGTGGCCTGCGCTTTTTCTTCATGAGCATGTCGAAGGCGTACTTCAACTGTATTAGCAATCTTGTGGAGCTGGATTGATTCATCTCCTTCTTCTGTTGTTCCTTTTGGCAAAGGCATAGTAGAGATTGTTTTGCTAGACTAGAGTGCCTGCTGTACTCCTTGGAGTGTGATCTCAATCTGGTTATACTTTTGTTCCTGCTTCACATCCTTCTTCTCTATTATTTCCTTTGAAGCATCATTGACCACTACAACAATGAAATCAAAGTCATCCAACGTGAGGGCAATTCGCATCTTAGTTACAAGGGTTCTTGGTTTCTTTCTGGAGGAAGACTTCAAAGGTGAAACCTTGATTTTCTTGGATGAGTCTACTTCGTCCCTGGGTGGTGGCACTTCGACTTGTTGTTGCTCAGATTCTACACCTTCTTCATTTGGCGTAATGGAAGTCGTCCTTACAGATCTGATATCTATATCCTAAAGCTCTCCGGGCTTCTTCGTCTCCTTTGTCTTCTCTATTCTACTGGGCCCCAGTGTATATTGCGCAACTTCTGCACTTTCGATGTCTGAAATTTCTGTGGGGTCTTCTGAAACAAGGAGGTCCGCCGACCACTCCTTGGTGATCTCTTTCAGGTCTTCTTCTGTCAACTTATGGTAGTACTGGACATGTTCTTGGTGTTCATTGGCGTGTGGGGATAGGTATATAAAATGATGGTCCACGTTGAACTTTATCAGAGGTCGGAACCTATGTAAAGTGTTCGAGGTTATGCAAGGTTCACTCCTTATGGTTGCTTTCAGTTGATTATAATATACGTGGAAAATGGCATTCGATTTCCATTGCTTTCTCATGTCATTCAAGTACCACAAGGTACTGAACTTCGCAGCTAGTGGCTCAAAAGGGTCAAGGTCCAGAAAATTTGCGCCTTTTGGTAGCTCCCATGCAACAAAGCTGATCAGTATTAGGAGCCATCTAAAATGGAATTTGTGCCCCTAATCCTGAGCTTCTCTGCAGTCAATACCCAGTTGATTCACCAGGTACTTTGCCCAGTTCATATGTAGTCCCTCTGTGCACTTTCCTGCAAGGTCAACTACAAAGCCTAATACTTGTGTTGGTCGATTCTTACGTACCAGCTTCCATGTGATTAGTTTCCATGCGAGGTGCACTGCGTCACTTTCAATAGAAGCTACCTTGTAGCCTCTCGCACCTTTCTCAACATCACCATAGGCCTCTTTTATCTTCTGCACAAGAGCACGGTCTACGGTCTTTCTAGGATAGTACTCATGGGGATCAGGGCCCTGCATGATAAGCCCAGTGATCCTATTGACCAGTGTCGGATCAACAATTATGCGATGATCTAACCACAGGTATCCTCCATGGTCACTTGCTAGCAGGAATTTTACACAAGCATTCACCTCCTGGTGTTTGTCGAAGTGTGGTATTTTCATAACGTTTAGTAGAGTAGACTACGCGAGGTTCATCATCCATTGTTGTGGCACAAGCTTCGAGTTCTTGCCCTTAGTTCACGTCAAGTACTTATACGGGGAAAGCATGTCATAAACTTTACGGTCCTCTAGGTTGAAGTCTCAAAACTTCAACGTTGTAACCTTGTAAATATGCAGTTACTAGGGTATATTCAAAATCTCTAGGGACATTATCCCTGTTAATATCACCGCTCAAAGGGGGTATGTAAGCTGGTAGAATGGATGGCACTAACTTTGCGTTGGCTATGTTGTCCTTATGCTTAGTTCTCCTCTCTCCGTCGGCTCAAGATGTTCCATCTCGAGCAGTCGACGGGGAGGCTTGCACTCCTCTCGTCGATGAGGCTTCGATTCCTGTGGACATTCTTCTTTCCGATATGACTCTCTTAGTCATTAAATTCAGAAGGACTTCTATGATGGATTCCTCAAGAGTGGTGAGCTCGTCGGACATACGCACTTGAGAAAGATAAGTGGGGTCACGATGATCTCAAAACACTGCACTAGGTTGAATGATCTTCTTGTAATGATCACTATATACAATTACGAGTTCTGCGGGCTCCGAGTTTTCAGTTGGCAAAAGTGTTCTTCGTGCGCGGCTCGACGAGCTAAATAGGAAATTCATCAACGGTCTAGTTGCAACGGGTAAGAATATTGCGTGAACGTTGATCCATTCGTTATGGTGTGGTCCAATGGTCTAGTGGTGATCCTTTAATGCTTTTATGTCCATTTGGGGCAGAAGTCAAATGGGCATATCGGGCAGAAGTCGAATGGGCATATCTGATATCTCGGCGAACCTCAATTCTTGTGATTTTTCCTTCTGCGAAGTTTCCTCTGAAACCTTCTGTAACTTTTCGATCTTGGCTCTCTTCTTAATTAGCTTCCTGGCCTTCTTCCCAGTGAGCTTCGTCTCGATCATCCTTTTTCCATTCTAAGTCTTATCTTCTCTCAACGTGGTCACTCCGCGTTGCTGAGGTTCTTTCTTCAGATCCAAGGGTAATAATCCTTCATCATATGGATTAGGTATTTCAGTCTTTTGTGGTTCCTCTAACGCTCTTATAACTTTGACATCCAGGTCCCTGGTGTTCAATAGCTGAGATCTTTTCTCGTGTTCCTCCATCAAGTAGGCGATCCTTCTAGTCATAAATTCCATGAGTTCTTGCTTCTTTTGTTCTAGGGCTTCCTTTTCTTCTTTTCTCAGGATCTGGTCTTTTTCAATCCAGATATTGCCTAACAAAGCTGGAAATGGGGCACAGTCCTCAATAAATCTAATGACTTCGAACTCTTCCTCTTTCGAAGCTCCATGGGTACTCATAGCTATCTGGGTAATTCTGCCACATAGGGTTACCATTTTTCCTTTAAACAACCTTATTCTTCCTAGTGAAGGAATCATAGTAGGCCTTCCTAGGGCTTCCCAAGTACTTTAGGTCATAATGTTCATCTGTGTTCCCTCACCTAGAGTACAGTCGATGTCAAAGTCTCCTATTCTTACTTTGATTTTCTCCTTTTCTTTGAAGATCTCTGACAAACTGGCATCTTTATGTTCATCCAGGGTTTCTTTCATTTTCAGTAACATAATCTCTTATCCTTTCTGGGGTTCTTATATAATCTTAGTCTCATGTCCTTTCTCCATATTCAGCTTTTCAAGTCTAGTAATCATTCTAGGGAAATCTAGTACTTCATGGTCCATAGCCTTACAACAGAGGCAACTAGGGTTTCTCCTAGGGCATTCCTTAGCAAGATGTCCTGGTCTTCTACAACTGTAACAAACAGTTAATCCTCTCTTTCTCTTCCATGATCCCCAACTTTTCTTGTACTGCACGCTACGATCATGATGGCTAGCCTGCAAAATTTTATTTCTAGGATCCTGCATCCATTGGTTAGTCCAAAAATTCTTTCTATGCATAAGTATAACATATCTTTCATTATTCTTATCAAATCTATTCATATAAAACGTTCTTTCATCTAACAATGCCCTATTTTTCAAGCTAGGACAAAATCTATCAAGCATACCTAAATCCATACTTTAGAAACAAAACTTTTCACTTCTTTTACTTTTATAGATTACAAAGCTTCCAGATCTAAGAACTTTTAACTATTCTTACCTTTATCAAAGCACAGAGCTTACAGATCTTACCTCTTTCTATAGATCTGACTTAGAAACTTCCACTTTAACCTTTTTTAGAGCACAAAGCGTTTAGATCTGACTTCCTCTCTTCAGATCTATCCTTTCTTCTTCAGCACAGATCTTTTCGGATCAAGTGGATCACTGCGCACTAGGGCACAAGTCCATGCACAGAGCTTTTACAATTTCAGGACGAACTTTTTGCACAAAGCTTCTTCTTCCTCAGTTCCCAGCAATCACAGTTTCAGGTCCCGACAACGAAACCATTTGTTGGCACAGGGTCAGACCCAGGGTTCAACGCTTCAACACCGCACCAACAAAACCCTAACTACCGACCCTTTTGGCAACACCTGCGAAGCAGATGAAGTCTCACGTGAGGTAGAGGCAAGGGTGGTTGCAAGACTTAGGTGTATGCAACCTTAGCTGGGACACAGATCTGTGAATCTAACGCTTAGAAAACACTTTAGCATAGATCATTCATCAGTATTTAACCCTCATGGCACCCCACATATGGCGCAGAGAACCACAACATTCACTTAGATCTAGGTTAAGTTAGCACTTAGCAACAGCAAAATAGGTCTAGCACTCAGCACTTTCATATATGTCAGATCTACACCCATACATATAAGAAGCACAAAGCAAAGTAGATATATCTAAGTATATCATAGCAAAGCATATAGCATAATCATATCAAAGCACAACACATGGTTTTATCATAGTTCACCCCCACCCTGGGGCTACGTCCATAAAGTATTCTTCTTCTTTATTAGCTTTGGTCAATCTGATTACAGCACAGAGCTCAAACTTGTACTCTGCATAGGACAGGAGATCTGTGCGCACCTCGCCAAATCCTCCTTCCCCGAGTATATCTAGCACAGAGCCTTCTTATAATCCGTGCACTCATCACTTACAGCACTTGCACTCAGCTCTGCAAGTTGGTCACACAGTACACACAAAGCCTTTACTAGCACTTAGCTTATCGGCCTCTCTTACATTGCCTAGCTACTTATTTATACTTTACAAAATAGGCCTAAACATGGGTAAACCCATGAGCCGAAATCCCATACCCATTACATTATCCCCAAAAACCCAAAAAGGACCCAAGAAAGGGCTTTAGCTTCCACGATATTTGCTTTGCATTGCTCCATCTTTGACAAGTTACCGAAGTTCCAAAAACGGTCAAATATGACCAAGTGTTTCCTCAAACTTGGTCAAGGGCCAACAAGTTCTCACACGACATGGACATCCTATTACATTTCAATTAGATATATGTAATGACATTATTCATGGGTGTTGCAACTATGAAAAATAACTATATGGCATTGTTCAAGTAATGGAACAATTATGACACTACATCCTCGAAAATGAGACCATTCAAATCATATGCTACTCTAGTTCTCATATACATAAAATAAGATGTAGAATGAAAGCCATATGTAGTCGGTGCAATATCTATAATATTTTCATTTGGTGACCAAGCACACTAAAATAAAGATAATAGAGAAACATATTGTCTTAGTTGCATGCGAGTTACAACACTACTCATTGTGCTTAACACTTTTTTCATGGGAAAAAAATCATAATTTTATTGAGTTAAGATTAATATTACATAAGTCAGATGCTTGAACGAGATTATAAAATCCTTTTTAAGGGAAAAAAAAATGAGACATATAGATTTCCTTAACAACATACACTAGTATTCATGTCTTCTGTATGTCTCTTCTACTATAAAAAAAATTGTTTGTTCCAGCTATCTAGCCAAAGACCTTTGTTCATTTCAAAAAATGTATACATCACAGTCCTCTATTATTCCACCCTATGTTCTCCTTAGTATCCCTCACTATAATCCTATTGATTAGATGGACTTATTGTTGTTGGTCTTCCCCTCCTTTCTAGAGGAAATTTTGGATATCTCTCCCAATTTGTTGTGTTATCCCAGTTGGAGCTAGAATACTTATCATTGACAAATTCATAAGGATGATCATACTAATATAATAACAACCTCTCTTTTGGTTAGATTTACCCACTTGAAGCCTCATTGTTGCATTCTTATCTTGATTTTTTAGATGATGTGTTTCCACTCCATTGCTTTTGTATTTCTCAAAGTTAATCCCATGTATTTGAATGTTATCCAATTTAGAAGACAAGGGAACTCTAAGATTCTAGTTATGGATTTCAGTTGTTGGGGAGAGGTGTTCCACCCATACACATGACTTTCCTTTGTTAATATGACTACCTAACACATTCATGAATTGATCCAACACTAGCTTAAATATCTCAACTATTATTGTTGATGTTCTCCACATGACTAAGGTATCATCAACAAAATGAGAACAATTTATTTCTTTAGCTCCTTTGACTATTGAAATTCCCTGTAAGTTTTCAACTATTTGCTCTTGATCTAATCATCTACTTAATGAATCTACCATTATAATGTAGAGTGGTGACAACGAGCTACCTTTCCTTAGATATATTTCACTCTAAAAGAAACATGTGGTTTTGCAGTTCACCGATGAGGCTATTCAAGGACAACCAATGCAACCCTTTATCCAAATAATAAGGGATTTGGAAAACCAAACATGTGTAAGACATCAAACATAAATGAATGATGTACCCTATCAAATTCATTTGCAATGTCTATTTTGATGATCATCCCTTCTATATTGAGGACTCTCTCCTCCCTTAATTTGTATGAAAGGTGAGGGATGCCCACAATACAAAGTGGACCTAGTGTAATACATGAAAAACCTAACTAGAAGAAGATAGGCCTACATGTGGAACACTCAAACTCCAAGTGACACATGTCAAGCTCTAATGTGTGGATACTATAATGCTTATTTCGGTATGTATGTTGTTCAAGTTTAATTCATTAATGTTCTAGTTAACTCTTATATTCTTTCCATTAAGATGATACATTTCATGCTACAAATAGAAGGTACATCAAACCATTGTAATTGCTTATGTGTACCCATCGACTTACCATTAAATTGAAGTTAATGCACGAAGCAAAAGTCTATCTAGACTTGGGGAACTTACTAAAAAAATTAAATTATTAGGTAGATAGGGTTACCATTCAATTTTGCTACTTTACATATCAAAACCTTGTAAAAAAATTAGGGACTCAAAAACAAAAAATATTAGGTAGGTCATTCAATTTTGGGCACACAAACATATTAAAAGAGGTTGCAAACTTATGAAAAAATAATTAGTTCCTCACATGTGTAGAGGAACTGATCTCTAAAATAAGCCTTAAATTGCTAATGCTCCTTCAACATCATCCATAAAGCATCTTTCATGGCCATGTACCTCCACAAAGTGCTTAAATCCGGTTCCCAAATGGATCCCATTATTTCAACTTTTGAATAAACAAACCAATCCTTCCAAACTTTGTGTTTACCAATGCCATCTACCATAGTCCCTTTTGTTTTGTTTTTTGGAAGTTGAATAGCCCATGATTGTTACAATGACTTTCTTGTTGCCATATCTCCTCACGACAAGAACAGACAAACAAACCAAATTCCCTCAATAATCTACAATCGAGGGTTACATACAATACTTCCTTTCTCAATTGTGGTCCATAGATCTATGTACAGACATAAATCAAATCTTGCAGTTACAATATGATTAGTGAAGAAAGCTTAAATAGAGAGTAAGATGCTTGAAAGGATGATGGATGGGTGGGTGTATACAAGGGTTTGTAAGTAGTGAATTTTGGTTACACACTAAGGAGAAAGATGAGATAGAGGGCTCCAAATAGATTTTCATAGCAGTTTTATGCATGTATCTTGTAATCGACATATGTATTGATTGTGTTAGTGAATATAGTAACACATGTATGTGACTATTTCCATGTTTCTTTTCTTATTCCTTCAAAACACACAAATATTATTCATGGGAGACTGAGAGGATTTCTTAATGAGGTGTTTAGGTCAGCTTAATGAGGTATTCATGGGAGAGTGAGAGGATTTCCTAATGAATCATATTTCTGAATCAAGAGATTGTTGTAGCCTTCTACAAATGTTTGTTAACTATTTCTCTCATTCGATGGAGTGCAAGTACAATCAAATAGGTATTTGAAATATCATTCCTCCTTGAGCGAGGGAAGTTCAGGAAGACTAGAGGATAGTGAGATATCTAGTAGGCCTAAAAGAGGGAGATCAACTAGATGTCAAAATATTAGAAGAAAATTCCATAAATGAATGGATTTTTTTCTCGTTGAAGGGGGGTCATGTTCTTATGAGACCATAGGCGACATCGAGGTGCCCTTGAGGTACAAACATCTAGTGAAACAATGGGTACCCAAGGATCTTACTCGTCTAAACATAGATTTTTGTGTGAACGAGAGGATATTTTGGATTGCACCATCATCATTAAACAGTTTGGGGTTGTTTTGCATGGATAGCATAAAGGTGGGTTACAGTAGATGTACCGAATTGATGGAGTATGTCGGATCCTGCTACAATTATAGAGATTGGATGTGGCTGGTCCAATATACACACAGTATGCGCATATATGGAGTGTCTGCAAATTATTTACAGCTAAAAGACAATAATCAAAATAAAGGATTGAGTATGTACATTGATGGAAGGCCAAAAGAATCAGGGAATATTGCAGGGTTTATAAATAGTACACAACCTAGGTCTACAAATAAACAACCCAATTGAGTATTTGAGGGGCGTGAAGGAAATCGTGTTTTCGTGTGTGCCATAAAATCAATAGTTACAAGGGAAGAGTTGTTGATCAATTACAATTTGAATTGAATAGACACAAACGTTGTTAGTATGGCAGTGGTAAATATAACATTTCACCAAACCTGTAATTAATGAATCTAATAACTTATGCTTTTGTTAATTAATGTTTTTTGTTAATGTTTCATTTTGATATAAGTAATATAAGGAATATGTTTCAATAAATGACACCATCCTCTAAGCAGTAGGTATACCTCATTTTTAATTATGTTTTTTCAAGAGTCTATTGGTTTCATTTCGATATTAATGGTTTGAACATTTTTGTTGCAGGTTGTCGATCTGGGAAAGTTCCCAATGGATGAGATGACGTCATCGTCGGGACAACAGGTATACCCCATTGTAAATTGTACAAATTAAATATAAGCAATGTGTTTTTTAATTATGTTTTTTCGAGAGTCTATTGGTATCATTTCAATATTAATGGTTTCAATATTTTTGTTGCAGGATGCACCTGACCGGTGCAAGTCCCGATAGATCAGAGGAAACCATCCTCGAGCCAGATGGTATAACCCATAGTAATTATACAAATTAAATATGTTGTATTACTACATTTTTTTATGAGTCTATTGGTTTCATATATTTCTATATTGGTTTTTTGATATTAATGTTTTCTATATTTTTTTCATAGGCTACGTATCCATTAGGAGAGAAATCCATAGAAATGGATGTGGATGAGATGATGTGTGATGATGACATCGCATCATCACTTAACCCCTTTCATATGTTAAATAAGTCCGTAAAAAAACAAATGTGAAAATCCTTTGTTTGGTGTTCATTCAGCCGCAAACGGAGGAGATTAGAGAAAAGATTGATCGTTTGACGATGAGAGCTTAGTCGTTGAATGTAAGCTATGAGATATTTAATTAGAAGATAAATTCATTTATGGTTTTATATTTTATACTCATATATGTCATGAACTAAAACGTGGTTTTTTTTTACAGGCATATTTGTGTCCACATAATCCTAGTGAGGGGCATGTTTCTACTATTGATGTTACTGATGAGTCTTCACATCAGGAGCATCTAACCCCGCGGGAATATGAAAATGTGTCATTTTTTTCAACTGAACAGTCATAATTTACTCGGAAACACATATCAGGACACCCTAGAGGGAAGATGTGGGTGCACCCTCCACTGCTCGACGCACAATAGATCATGCAGAACAGGGTCAGGGGGTTGATGGATCAGAGAGTAGTATTGATATTGCTCAAGAAACATTTCCTGGATCTTCCTATGTTATTAACATGAGAACAGTACATACCACATTTTTGGTGGACGAAAAATGTGTTCCCATAAAGATAGAGAAGATCCTAGGTATTACAAAAATGTTTTAACTATTATATATAATCTAATTGAAATTTACTCATAGATCATTCTTTTTAAACTAATGATGACATGATCGTTTTGCAAGAAATGATCTTTTTTTAAAACATCTAAATGATTGGTCATTGGAGATATTTGGACCCACCATCCGCAGAGGGTGGGATAAAAAAAAGAAGAAATTTAAAAGATGAGCTAAATAATTGCTTGATTGAGTTGTTTGGTGTTGAGACCTTCAATCAAGCAGAGGTCCTCAAGAAAGTCGGAAAACATATGAAGGATGTGAGGGACCAATATAGGGTTCATATAGAAAGGAACCCTAGGTATGAGTGCCCTCCAATGATTCTAGTAAGGGAGTGGAAAGCCCTATTTGATGATGGAAGGGAGAGGGATTTAAGAAAATAGGGAAAGCTACCACCAGGCACAGGAAGGTATGAAATACTTTGAACAATGTAATTATATGTTTATTACTCTTTATTTTTACATGAAATTTGCAACATCTAATGTATTTCAAACTTTTCATAGGTTGTCAGACACATCAAAGGAAACAAAGGCCAGACTAGAAAAGCATGGCTAGCACAAGCTTGGGCCTGGTGGTTATTCAAATCTGGTGGCACGAATTGTATGTATCAATAACTCAAATATTGTATCCAAATAACAAATTGCATATAAATTTCTTTTCATTTCACCATAAAAGATAAATTGATGATCTTATGCAAAAATGCAGGCCGATTGGTTCAACAAAGTGCCAACGGAGGACGACTTGAGGCTTGTCTTTCAGCACAACTTTGCAATTGTTGTTGAACGCCAAAAAATATTGGGATTGGGCCTGTTATAGCGCAAGTTGTAGGTTGGGTAAAGCATGGAACAAGTGCTACAACTTGGGAATCCTACACCCAATGCCACCTCAATGTAGGTCCCGCACTTCAAGGGTGACTAGGTCACTCTAGGGTGGCGATCTCGATGACCATAGAGGGATTGAGATGAAGATGAATATGGATGGAAGTGAAGCCCCTATAGGTTAAATCTAATTGGATTGAATGGTGGAAAGAGGTTCCTTGTAAGTCAAGTTATTGTTTCCCCACGGGTATAATACTTCTCAGGATGATTGCACCTGCTCGAGACACAAGAAAAGACACTTTGCAACAATTTATGTTAGTTGGATTGACAAGTTAAGCTTGTTGTCACTAATTTGCAGCAATAGAAAACAATATATATCAGCAATAAATTGATACTAAAATCTGCTCAATAAATGCCAAAGACCAAGTAGAAAATGCGAGAGAAAAACTAGTGAATGACTAGCTAAACTCAAGTCTATGAAAAACCAATACTCTTAGCATAAAACTTAAGGTTGCTAAGCACTTGTCTGCAAAAAATTATATCAACCTTATGGATGTAACATTCAATGTATTACAGCAAGAAAATCAGCCACTGAAATCTCCTCAAACTTTGCCAAAAAGTGTGCTAGGAAAAGGAGAGTAAGTGTGCAAACTTTGAGCAAAAACCAATGGTTGTTAAGAGAGTTATTAAAGCAAGTAAGTTAGGGTTTTTGCATTCCTAATGGCTGAAGAATCAATTTTGGAACAGAATCAATCACTATCCCCTATATGGGGCTGCCTTAGTGGTTGTGAGCTGCTCAAGGCACAAGGAAAACAATCCACTTTGCAAGAAGTAAAAATGACCGAAAATCATGTTTCCCATGCAATATTTTATTTCTCCAATGCAACAAATCAATGACTAGTGCCTTTAATATTGGGTTAATGGAGTCACAAGGAGCTTATATAAGCCACCTCCTTATGGGTGTAAGCCCTTTTACTCCCCAAGGCAAGTTTCTCTAAGCTAGGGTTTAGGCTAAGAGGGTGTATGTCCTTATATTTCTCTTAGCAAACCCTTAATCAATGAGATGAAGCAAATAAAATGATGAAGGCTATGGTGGGGGTGTATTCCATTATACTTCCCACCTATCTCATATCATAACAATACTTGACTTGAATAAAATGATAGCAAGAGAGTAAAAACCATACCAAGATCAAGAGAAATGCTAAGACAATTCACCACAAGAGCTAGAAAGCATCATCCAAAGCTAGTGCTAGGCCTTCCTCCATCAACCATTCATAAAATAGCCATAAAACAAGTGCACGAGAGCTAAAAGAGCCAAGGGGGGCAAAAATTTCATACCAAGTCTCTCACAAGAGGGAGAGTTATGTTTAAAATGAGATCTTATGATCTCTATTTATACAAAATTTAGCTAACATAGCTTGTCCACAAATTAAGGAGTAAAACACAATATTAGGGGTCAACATCCCTAATCTTTCCCCCTTAACAAAATAATATAAAACAATTCACTTAAAATTTCATCTTTTGCACAAATTAAACCCTAATTTAGGAGGATGTCACCCCTTTAGGGGACATTTTTCCACTTTGAGGAGGTCGTTGGTGTTGGAGAAGCATGGGAGGGCCTCCAAAGGCCATGTGTCAAGAATCTAGGCACTCATATCATGGTGAAGACTCTTCTACTCCTCAAACTTCCATGTGTCAAAGAGTGGCACCTCACCACCACTCCCTAGCCCCCCAATATCATGACGTCAAGCTCAAAAATGGAACGTTTTTGCCCTCTTGGGAAAACTGTTTGGCAAGTAAGGGGTGGGATATGTTGTCGAAGTCATCATCAAGATCGTCCAAGTCTTATCTCTTTCATCTGATATGCAGGCCCCTAGCATCCAACCTATGGGCTTGTATCCCCATGGACGCCCAAGCTAGGCTTGTTCTCCCAAAACTGTCCACCACCTAGGTCCTACAAAGACAAATGAACACGCCCTCCAATGATCTCAAGTCATAACATAATGATAAGTGAATCCATTCAATAAATAATTCATCTAAGCATGTGCATCAAAGATCACCATATCAAACAATTAACATCTCAAAAACACTATGCGACTTGTCAAGCTTAAGTATGGGAGGATTGACGAGGTGTCCTATTGGGTAAATATTGCCCTAGGTCAAAGAGAGCTTCCAAGAGGTCCCTCTCTAATCCATGTAAAGTGTATGAGGTAGATGGGGTCAAGACTCAATGGGCATAGGGCTCATGACATACCGGGGGTCATAGTGTCTCATTCATGGGTGCCTTTGTAGAGGGTGTGTGGTACCTTTGTCCGCAATGCACTTTTTTCAAGCCCATCATTTTCCTTTTATATTTATTTCTTTATATTTTCTTTCATAATAGCATAAGGAGAGATTGAAGGTCACTGCCCTGGCGTGGTGACCAGGTGGTGGAAATGTCACCCACAAACACCTAATGGAAATGAGAAGGTTGGCTCGTGATGAGACCCCCTTTCTCTCAACCATGCAACTAAGATTCATTTCCCTGGTTTGGTGACTAGATGATTACAATGTCATACCACTAGATATCCATGGGCATGATAGGTCAACTCGTGATGAGACCTCCTATCCTTCAACTAACCTTTTAAGCATTTTTTATTATATTGTGGGTCCCCTTTTACTCAAAGATAAGTGTTTTAATGCTTTCTTGGGTGATCCCTGGGAGAAGCATCTGGAAGGTTTATATAAGGCTTTTATCTTTTACCCAACACCAACCCCTCTGGGCCTTTAGCCCCTTCTTCCCATAGAATGAGGGACAACCCCTTCTTGGGTCAATACACCCTAAAATCCCAAGAGATAAGGAAATGGAGGGGAATAATGATGGAAAGTGGTAAGTATGTTCGGGAATGGTACGATGGCTCATTAAGGGGGTTCTCAGTAGCAAACCCATTTCCAAATAAGACCACTTACTAAGGCACAATGTCAACCACCAAAGTGAAGCAGGGAAAAAGGCATAATGTCCAAGCACATATCATGAAATCTAGAGTAATCTAAGGTGCAACATAATCAAATGGCTTAAATATTGAAATAATTCTCACCATAATACTAACCTGTACCTCATGGAGCCAGGCCCACTACCTTCTGGAAGCCAACTGGTGTGGTGGATGTCATCTGTAAACCTGTGACCGTCTATGGTGGTGAGTGGGTTTTCCATCTATGCAAAGGGGAATATTGGTCATGTAGTCTCTCAGCACTCCATATCTGCAACCTGAGGGCCTCAAAACATCATATCCTTATTTATCCACAAAATGGGGATAACAGGGCCAGCATAGTCTTCCAGTGATCCACCCTGTGCGCGGGTAAATAAAATCAACAAAGTTTATTTAAGATTGATTACTTGTGCAATCTATTCATTATTAATTTTGGCCATAAAATATTGAGCCTCTTTGTTTTAAGAAGGAAAGCCACAATACACATAATGCCCAAGATGAAGAACGATCAGCCAATGAATGTCATGTTGTGCATCCTGGTAATGGATGTATTCATGTGCTACAAAAAAACTTAGTATGAATTATAGTTGAAAATATTTAATTGCAAATAGTGTATTAATTTTAATCTTTAATGTTTCAACTCCAGATCATGCAGAGGATCATCATGTACAAGATGAGGCAGCTATACAAGGAGATGAAGTACATGATGTGGCCCCTTCAAGTAAAGAGCACCACTATAATGTTGTTTTTATTAATGAAATACTTGTAATCATATAAATAAAACATATCAATTAAACAATTTTTCATTATTGCAATAGATCCAGGCACCTTACAACAACATCCACGTCATGAGTACATGACTCGACAAACAATAAGGTAAGATGTAGAGAAGACCAGAAGAACTGATAAAGATGTTGTAGAAGGTGATTGGTTTATTTCTGAATTTGTGAAAAGAAAAAAGCCAAAAAAGAAGTGATTGTAATAACATTATGACATATTATTTTTTATGATATAAACTAATGTCATGAAATATTTTTTGCCTACAAATGAATGAATGTTATAAGTACTTAATGTATGAATGTTGAATGTTTCTTTATGACGAAAAAAAGCATATTTGCATATAAATTCATTTATTTTCAAGTACATGCATTGGGTATGGGGAATTGAGAGTGATGTGAGGGGGGGAGGGGCCATATGAGCTTCCACCTTCACGTGGTTGGCTTTGTTCAGTAGATAATATTAAACTATTCTCGAAACAAAGAGAAGCTCAATAAAGTAATGCTATTTATTCTCATGTATTATATATTCGTGTAAATTTTGAAATACATATGTATTTCTTAAATTCTTTATCATAAATTTAACATTTCGTAGTTTGTAGATTTCTACAGGACTTCGCACTAGGAATTGCAACTGATCACTAGCCTATGTGGAGAGGCTGCATCAATTGTACAAAAAGATACATAATTAATACTCATGAATCTATCTTTTTATATGTTGTTTTAGTTATTTACCTTTCATGTGCATTGTAGTGCTTTACTTCATTTATTGTACGTAGTTTATTTCATTCATTCATGATTGTATGCATCTTTACCCTAACAAACATGATTCTCACTTTAACCTGCCAACCCCTACCTTACCTTGCTCTCACCTTCCAACCCTAACTTGAGGTAACCTATCATGATCATCTTACATACCCTTTCTTTTCTTACCCTACCAACTCAACCTAACGTAGCCTACCCTTACTTAGTCTAACTAAACCCAAATTAATTGTGTAGTATATTATACCACATGGGCACCATGGGAACGAGCTCTTCTAATATTTTTATATGCTATAAAGAAAAGTCCAATCTTGACATTAGTCAATGTGTCCTTCTACATTTACTATGGTATGAGAATCTATCCAACAAATGGTGGAACTTCTCCTTGGAAAACGCTTGTTCAAAAAAGATGTCCAAAAAATAACCGATTTATTTAAAAACCAAGCCAGAGACTAGAAGCATTGGTATGTTTTGAAAGATGAATTTAAGCTCACTGCTACATCACAATGGATCCTAGATAAGTTTACAAGCATTATTCCAAACAATCTTCCCATTGAGATTGGCATGCAAGACCCTTAGGCATAGTCATGGATTGGCATTGGAATTTCTCCAAAGCCTTTAAACATTATAAACCAAGTGATGGATATAAATGGCTATGCCCACAATCCAACATTGATGTTAGGCTTATTAAGATCTGGTGCCTTTATTTGAAACAAATGTCATAACTCTTTTAGATTCCCTCTCTATGAAAACCTATTATAGAGCCAAAAAAAACATTCCCTCACTATGAAAGCCTATTATAGAGCCAAAAAAAAACAATATTTGTGTGGTCCCTCATGATGGGAGGCCTTGTAAAGGATTATAACAATAGATTCTTCAAAATCTAGTAGGTGACAATATCAAAGTATTGGTATCGATGTCATGCAAAAATCCCAAAACATTTGAAATATCAAAAAATAAAAATAGTGAACTCACCAAAATCACTCCAAGTATACCCAGGTAGGAGTGTTAAGTCGATATTTTGGTAAATTACATACCCTTGTAAGGGAACTCTTGGATAATAATAGTTAGTTGCTATTATATCTCAAATTATTTTCCCACAAAGTCCCAACCTACCTCACCTCCACCAAGGCAAGACCTCAAATCCCCCCATCACACCATCCATAGCTCTTAGTTCCACCTACCCTCATCTCCAAATGCAAGTGAATAAAAAAAAACATCTCAAAAAGGAGCTAATTAGACTAGTGAAATAGAAACGGTTATGTCCTTGTCACTAGCACTGTCTTGGGTGAGACTGCACCTAGTGTTGTAAAATTGTCAAGGAATAGTCAAAAAGATGCCCATCCATGAATCTCTCCATTAGTGTTAGAAAATATCCTACTACTCAATGAGTCACAAGCGACCCCCCCATCCATCCTCAAAATACAAAGCATAATGCATCATCCACCCACCAACTCAATCCTCTTAGTCAGGCATTATCCCTCCACCTTCTATGTTCCTGGCCTTTAGACTTGGTCCATCAGAATTTTTAAGGCCCCTTGCCCCTAAAGAGTCATCTTCGGGTATACTACCTCTCCCCGTACCAACAATCCAACCATAAAATAGATGTATTGTATTTTTATCTCCAAACACTACCCTTCAACATCAAAATAGTTGTCAATATTCCACATCCTTATGATGTGTTATACAAAATTGTAGATCAAGAGAAATGCACTAACCTAGCACAAGAGAAATCAAAAATATATGATCCAACTTACCTATTGTCATCCTTTGAATATTTTGCAAGTTCAACCATGTTTTGGTGAGTGGATTTACCCCTATAAGCTCCCTTTTTTGCCCTAATTGAATGGTAATCCACCTCCTTACATGGGTTTCCCTACTTTAGCATGTTTTGCATGTTGGCATCCATGTCATTGTTCCCCATAAAAGTGGGAGTCCTTGTAGTTTATGGTTGCATAATGAGCCTCATACCTTGATCTTAATAGTTGTTAATGTTTTCCCAATGGACTCTCAAGTAGTTACACTTTGGTTTATTTCACTCCTTTGGACTCAAGATGATGAACCAATGGTTCACCACATTTCCATGTTAAAGCTCCATCTACAGTCAAGTCTCAATCATTCACCCCATCCAAGGATATGCACCCTTGGTAGAGACCCCCATTTGTTGTCATATTCCCTATCCACGATTTATAATCATTTGTGTTCCACTATTTTCGTCCACTTCCACAAATGAAGGTGTTTACACCAAATACATCACTAATCAACTTATACAAACACAATGAAGCACATGAATCATAAAATAATGATAAATTCCTAAATTATCTAAGTCAAATCGTTCAAATGACCAAAGATATGACTATGTAGCACATCAATTCATGGGCCATGCAGATTGTGTGCATAATCTTCAATACTTTCACAAAGTTCCTATATGACATCAACACGATAAATTTTGCAATATCACAAGTACCACGTTGCTTCCATGTAAACTTCCAACCTTGAAATGCTTAGTAGTGTTGGTTGTTTGGTTATCTTTGTGTGCAGGTTCACAAAAGAGGCTTCCTTTACTTGAATCCACCTTGACTAGCTCCACATCAATTGGCAGTTGATTGAGAAGATTATTCAAAGGTTTTCTTTTACCTTCTCTTTAAATTTTCGTTGATTGCATGTTAAAGAATGTAATTGAATTAGATTTGCTCACTCACATATTTTATTTTATTTTATTTT